>HE671140.1:86057-118543 GCA_000313835.2 Heliconius melpomene melpomene | reverse complement strand
TAATTGCGATAACTTCGTATAATGTATGCTATACGAAGTTATTACGATTGATGGGATTGAAAACTACATTATCCGCCATTTTGTAGCAGTGGCCATCTTTGATTTTGATTTTGTATAGTGCACTGAATTCTACTTGACAAGCCCTTTCATTTGATACCCATATTGATGGGATCGAAAAAACTAACTTGTCCGCCATCTTGTAGCGGCGGCCATCTTGGATTTTGATTTTGTATAGTCCACTGAATTCTGCTTGACAAGCCCTTTCATTTGATACCCGTATTGATAGGATTGAAAAAACTAACTTGTCCGCCATCTTATAGTGGCGGCCATCTTGGATTTTGATTTTGTATAGTCCACTGAATTCTACTTGACAAGCTCTTTCATTTGATATCCATATTGATGGGATTGAAAAAACTAAGTTGTCCGCCATCTTGTAGCGGCGGCCATCTTGGATTCACAATAATATTGAATATGGATAATTGTATTGTCACCAGAATCAAAGGCGTATACCAAATTTCAGATCAATCGGTTAACGGGAAGAGGGTTAAATTTCAATTACTAAATTTGACCCAAACAAACAAACGGGGTGAGCTAAATAAAACCGTTTAAAAAGAGATAACACTCCAGAAAGGAATATTCGTGTCATCCCAGATAAGTCTCACAATTTTATCTAAATCGGTTTACTAGTTTAACAGTTATAAGGGAACAAAGAAACGGTCTTATATAAGAATATATGCTAAATACATAATCCTTCTCTTGAGCTTCGCTGCCATCGAGTAAAAATGAATCCACACATATCTCCCAATACTTGGAATGTCATATATTTAATATCGAAAACCTTGAATGGATGTCGAATAGTCTAACGTTTATACTACCCACAGTATAAATATACTACGGTAACTAATTAACCGGCTATATTTGAACAAAAGTCGAAATTAATTGCGGTCTTGTCTCATTAACTACCTGACTTTGCTTTGTTAATTAATTCATTGGACATAAAAATAATTATAATTTTACTTCAAACTTAAAACAGCGTTTTAATGTAATCTTGATTGTTATGGGTTCTCCCCAGTCGGGGGAGGAGTAGAGGAAAGATAGGTATGTTTCAACTATTTTGTCATTATACTATTTGTCTATAATTCGAAGAACTTTACGCGGAAAACGGAGTGTCTCGACGCTCATAATTTCAAATAAATAAATATAATATAAACATGAAAAAATATCCTATATTTAATAACATAAAAGGCATAATATATTTACAAAATACCAAAAAAATAACTCCCATCGTCGAATATTATGAAAGAGCCTAATTAGTTAATGTTTTGTGAGCAAATAGATATTAATTAACAAGAATATTTCTTTATACAATAATTATTTATATTTGATTTGATGTTTTATTTAGACTTAATTTCTATATTTGTTAATTTCCACTAATTGGCTGGAGGTAGATCGAAGGTAGCAAGTTCAAATTCATCATCAACTCATAGTAGTTATGAGGACGATATCTATATATATAAAAGGACTTGTCCTCACTGACTGAGGTAAGACGCGCGCACAGCCGTAACCGCTGATGGTAGAAACGTGGAATTTGGACAAAAGTTTACTTTCGTAATCTGGACATCCACTAAGAAGGGATTTTGAAAAATTTTAACCCTAAAGGGGTGAAATAAGGGTTCAAAGTTTGTATGGAAAACATTTTAAATCGCCACCGATTTTTATAAAATTTGAAATTTAGACTCTTAAAAATATTTAATTGAACATATGTTTCATGGTTTTCTAGAATTCACTCCCTAAGGGTGCAAATAAGGGGTTGAAATTTTGTATGGAAAAATCTTTAAATCGCCACCGATTTTTATAAAATTTGAAATTTAGACTCTTAAAAATATTTCATTGAACACATGTTTCATGGTTTATTAGAATTCACCCCTAAATACGTAAGCGAAGCTGCGCGCGTCCGCTAGTCGTATATAAGTCATACAGTCCTCTCTAAACCTCTACTTAATTACAGATTTGAAATTAAAAAACAAGTTAAAATATTCCATTTTCATTAAAATACTTCTGTTTGCCTGATTCCGAATTCTGGAGATATTAGAGACGTGCTGAGTGGCCGAACTCAACGCCGCCTTTTGTCCTACAAGTGCCAGAGAGAATTTCCTCGAGTAGTATTCAAACTTACAACCTGTCGCTTTTACATGTTCTTTGCAATGACCCAAAAATTGTACTGAAAGTGAGCAACGAAATATTTAAACTATTAGGCGTTCGCCGATGCAGACAACGCAAAATATTTTATTGCTATCTTATACTGAAGTCAACAAAATGAAGCGAAAAATCGATGAAATCACACACATGTATTACCAGGTTAGCCATCTTTCACGTAAAATACGAGAGATCTGTAAAGACGCAAAAATCGTTAAGCCACGTCATTTACAAGGATAAAAAGTTTCGACGTTTGTGGAATTTGCCTTCAAAAGTCAAGGGAGGAAATATTTGTCTTGACAACACGAATATGTTTCCAAGTCTTGTTTGTTTTATATAAGGAATGAGCGTAAATTTGAGGAAGTATTGAAATTAATTATATTAAAGCTTTTGGATTTTCTATTCTTAGTTATTATTTATCCAAATAAAAATGTAAATTTAAACTTTGCTAAGATGGCGATTATAACTGTAATGATCAATTTATTTGTTAATGAAACAGTGTCGTATTTATGCCCAACCTTATATGTATTTTATCTTGATAGTTTTTCCTAACTTTTCCCATATATAAAAAACAAAACAGTGAGAGCAAGAGGGAACCTGATTTTTTCACCCAAATTTCAAGACATTCTTTGTTGATTGACAGAATACAGTTCTGCGCTATGTCTTTTTATCAGAGAGACGATTGACGGCCCTAATCATAGCCAAAAATCTCGAAATGTAACATATTCATTAAATAAATGCGAAATATTCTAATATTAGTGTATGGTTAAATAGAATTCCATTACAACCACTCTCCGTAAATCCAAACCCATCGTAACTCAGCCACCAAACATTCGGCTTCCGGTGGCAGGAAGATAGATAATGTACTGTTCCTATCAGTCGAGATTATAAAAACATCGTGTGAAGCCTTTGAAAATAAAAATCTGAACACATATCCCTTATCCCAAAGGTACAGAGTTCAAATTCCATTTCGTCAATGTGAAAACGCGTTTCTTATTTCAATAGTCGTAATGTTGATATTGTAATTCTCATTCTAAGGTTGTCTTTTGTTGGACGTAATGGTGTGTGCATGGTTTGTAGGAAGGATGGTTACAATTTAATGCTTTTGCTTCATAAAGAGATTTTTAAATTTACGACGGCTCTTAATTTTATTAGCTAAAAGGTTTTTGAATGGAACGTAAAGAATGTGTGTGTACAAATGAAGGGACTAAGATATCTGATATGAGGGTATTTTTATCTTTATATAGTTACTTGTATACTTAAAGCTTTGTAGGTGATGTACATATAGTAGACGCTTATTTGGAATGGATAAAGGAATGGATTTGGATGAAATAAATATAATACTTTAAGTTTTTTCCGAATATTTTTACCATTGAATCCGTCATGGAACAGTGGCCCAGAGTGTGAAAAAAATCTAAAAATTGAAGCTTATAGGCACAACATAGAAAAAAAAGCGTAAAATTAATTTGTTTGTTATCAAGTACGCATTTAACAGGGCAGAAAAATCTTCACCCGAATTCGAAACACTACGTCTTGTACGCAAAACTGAATAAAAACAATTCCCTGAGCAGGAATCAAATCTACAACCGTTGCGTTTACAGTTAGACGCTAGTCTATGAAACGACGGCCTCGCGATGCTTTATTTTCTTCAAAATCTAAAATTATTTTAAGAATGGGAAACTAATAATTACATTATAATACCCATACATTATAATAGCAAAAGCTTCATAAACAAAACAAATAATCGTATAAATTCATATTGTTATTCAGTCAATACAATAATAAAATGCCTTACCGGGCCCACTCTCCTAATAAAACCATTCTATTTACATGACAAAGAGATATTGCCGTATGATAATATTGTTAGTTTTATGTCTATTCCTTTCGATATGGTTATGGAATTTATGAATAGGTATATGTAGATTAGATTTTCATTTTTTACGTGATGACGTCCTTTATATCGATGAGTATCGGTTGTACGCATAAAAAAGCATGACTCATTGTCACGTTCTGTCTGAGCTGAGTGTGCAAGCGAGAGCGCAAAATAAGCGATAGAGAGACACAATCGGACTAAGTGAATAAGCTAAATGGCACGCATCTGTCCATTCATTGCTATTTATAATTAAAAAGCACATTTTTCCTTGTAAATAATTCATCTGCATAATTTAAGGAAATTTAACGAGTAAAACGAGATAAATGTAAGATTAAAAAAAAAACATAATTTCAACACCAACATCTTTTTATATTAACAATAATAATAATTAATATTTGAATAACAATAATTCAGTGATAATGATTCAACTTAATTAATTCGGCGGAGAGCGTCTCAATGGAATGGATTCTCTTAACGTTACCCAGATATGGAGAATTGTTTCCAGGTTCCATCTTTCTACCCTGCTATATGCAGAATATAGTGTAAAGTAAAAAAAATAATAATCGTATTATATTTTAAAAAGCAGTCGTTGCCCGCAGCTTTGCGTGTACTTTAAATGTGTAAAATTTCATTTTTGCCGTGTCCGTAGGAGTTTTGAAAAATTCTCTCTACCCTTATTAATCTATCTATCTACATGTCCAGTTTTATATCTTCTAAGTCTAGTGGTTTTGTATACGTTGTCTGTCAGACACACAGCAATAAAAGACTTTCATATACGTATATAACTAAGAAAAAGATTATACAATGGTTCAATATGGTCGTGAAGAAGCGAAATTTATCACAAACTTTCGATATCCAGCCCATAAAAAAAATAAATGAATATTAAAAAATATATACATTTATAAATGAAATTTTAACGCGAAGAACAAAAGATTGTAAAACATTGAATTTTACATTGTTCAATACAATAGTAATATAGAATTCATATTTCCAATAGTTTTGATATATTGAAACAGGTACCATTCACCTGAACACTACCTAAATGTGGTTGCGTACATAACATATACAATTTATTATTAGAATGTGTAATATGTGGCGATCGTGGCGCAGTGAACCGGCGAGCGGCGTCTGATTGTAAAAGCGACGGCTGTGGATTCGATTCCCTTAAATTAATTATTTTCATTTCTTCGCTCGGACACCAAGACAAAGCGTTGCGTTCAGTTTCGCCGCTCAACAGGCAATGTTTAAAAAATTGGGCGGAAAATGGGGGAAAAAGTGTTTTAACACTAAATTCCCTCAACCTCAACATCTATGTACAAGATACAAAGTGTAATGTATGTTTTTCGTTCTGTTTTTGTAAAATAAATCATATTTTTATTTGTGGAAATTTTATGAGTCATTAATATTAGTATAATTGTAAGTGAGTATAGGGGTTGACCCCCACTCAAATTATGGTATTTAATTTTGTTTTCATTTCTCCGCTCTCGTAGACGAAACAGCTCGAAAAACTCTCGAAAATTGGACGTTATATGAGAAACGGAATGTCTTAACACTAGGTTTCTTCTGCCTACGCTACTATATGTGGGGTATAACGTAGCTCAACAAAATCGAGTAAAGCGGTAAACATTTAAAATTACTCAACAAAAACGTTATAAAACCCCCCAGAAGTGCCCCAACAAGCATTTCCCTTGACAATCACTCGCAAACACCTTGTAATATTTCTACACGCGTGTACCGTTAGCGTTTATGTAAGTAATTTGTTCCTTTTGTTGAATGAATCACAATTTGCGTACAAAAATTTAATATTTTTGACCGAAAATAGGATTTGGATAATTATTTTTGGTTAATTTTGTTTTTATTGGGACTGTCCCAATATAATATTAATTTCTGTTATTATTTTCTTTAAATTTAAGCATGCAATTTGATATTATTTTTGTTGTATTTGTTAGTTTATATTTAGTTATTGGTTAGACAATATTTTTCTCTTTATTTCGTATATACAAGGATAGGCAGAGGGAACCTAATCTTAAAACACACTGTTCACTGTGTGTTGAGTAGCGAAACTTAACGCCGCGCTTGATCAATCAGAGCGAGGAAATGAAAATAAATATAATCATTCTTTCTCAGTGAGAATCGAATCAAGAACCAGTTCCATAGTCAAATACTGACCCACTGTACGACATCAATCATTATACCTAAAAAAAACAAAGCAAAAGAAATCCGAAGTGATATCTAGATCAGCATAATATAAGGATTCAATCGGCCATTTAGAGTCTGTGACGAAAAACACACAATTTGTCGTCGCGCCGCGTACTAACAAACACCCTGTACGTGGTGTACATGTAAACAAGACGGGATACACGTCGCTGTATAAGAGTTGTAGATGGTGGGAGATAGTAATGTCGCTGTGTCACTGTGACACGATTTGATTTGGTTTTTATGTGTTTCTTAGGGTTCCGTACCTGGAAAAAAGAAAACAAATCTCTTAAAAGATTTTGTGGTCCGTTTGTCTGTTTTGTAGTGTCTTAACACTACGTTCCGTCCGCACTATTATATGAGAGAAAAAAGCATAAAGATGCTTTTTAAGTTTAGTTATTCCTATTTTCATTTTAGGTATTTAACTAGAATAGCAGTAGATACGAGATAACCCAGTGGCAAGTCAATTTTTTTTAAGCACATAGCATAGGGAACCTTGGAACCTAGTGTTAATGCACTCTGCTCACTCTTCTATTTTGCGCCTAAATTTAAAACATTGCCAGTTGAGCGGTGAAACTCAACGCCATATCTTATCTACTATTCTGAGATCGAAACTTAAACAAAAATATTTCTTAATTCCTCAGTGTGCTTCGAACCCAAAATCTTTATGTATTTCAGTCATATGATGTACCATTGCGCCACGAAGGCCTTAATAATAATTTAAATATATACATTCTTTATACCTTTAAAAAAAAAATCGACGGCCGTTATACGTACCTACAGTTTTACTTGATTTACTTTATTCGAAAACATATAAAAGTTTAGACCGTAGCGGCATTGAACCCGCGCCTCTTGGAAACCATAGAAGAGCGGGATCAAATTTCACAACTTTCAAAAAATCTTTTCTTTCCTAAGTGTGGACTAACATTTTAAAAATGTTAAAAAAACCGACATTTCTCAACTGCCCTATACCAGTATATGTTAATATGAACAAAAATAAGCACCCCTTCAAAGATATTTAACTAATGAAAAGATGAAATCTTGTGTAAGTAATTAAATTAATAAAGGGCTTTAGTCTCTTATTCTATAGAAAATTCTTCTTCTGTGTAAATGCCGAGATTAAAAGGGTGAATTATCGAATAAGTAAAATGTTTTATTAAATTAGCGTATGTTTTATACTCGAGAGTGTTATGCCTCAGTGGTAAAGGGATTGATTTAAAACACAATGCCTGTGGGTTCGATTCCCACTCTTCGTTGCTAAAGCGCTTTAGAAGTATCAGAGAGACGTGAGTGTATATCTTTTCGACATTTTTTACGTTTATTAAATGAATCTGGATTTTTTTTTTTAATTTAGGTACAGAATTATAAAAAGCAAAAAGTCTATTTATATTTATATTATTAGTAATATTTTTTTTTAAGATAACAGTAGTATCTAGCAATTTAACACCAATTAAACAACGAAGCTTTGATGTTGCAATTAGTACCTAGGTACTATACGCAATAATTGCTTTTCAATGCGTATATTTCAGTATGCATAATTATGTTAGTAAAGTATTTCTACCATCAGATATCCGAAATATACGAGATGAAGAAGATGAACACGACAGGTTGTGGGTTCGATTGCTGTTCGGGGAAATGAAATATTTAATAATTTCATTTATCCGACCTGGTTGAGTACCGCCAATTAACAAGAAATGACTCAAGAATTCGGTGGGGAGTGGGGAGCAGAAATCTCTTAACACTAGGTTTCCAGATTCAATCTATCTGCTAAGTGCGAGAAGCTAAAAAAAAATATTACCTACCTTCGGTCCCTGCTTTTTATGAATGCTTATCATAATACTTTATTATACACCACCTCTAATATGAATATTTTTACATTTTTTTCTTATATTAAATTATTACTACTACCTTTAGTAATACCTTTAGTTTTAGATCCATATTTACGCCATTTATTGTAATAGGTTAAGGTTTATATATATAAATAAATAAATATTGTTTATTTGAAAGGCCGTCTGTCTGTAGCCGCTACGGTTGTGAGTTCTCTCGCTCGCAACCGTTTTTGATGAGGGATGGTCTCATTTTACTTAATAAGTTATTTAATTGTCTTAATTTACAAAACACAAAGAAATTTAATAACCCTTCTACAAATATACTGTTATATAAATAAGCGTGGTTCTGTTAGAAGACTCATTAAATAAAATTAAATTAACGAAACCAATTACTTTATATTATATTGTAATTTATAAATTTATATTAAATTTGTATTGCGGGGGCAATCGTGGGGCCAGAGCACAAAGAGCATGGGAAAGCTGCACTAGCTTCTAATAAATTATTTTTAATATGATTATTAATTGAGATATTGCTTTTTATCTGAAATAACGCTACATCATTATTTTGGCCTCTAATCCTTTCATTAAGGGATTTATTAGGGTAACTACCCTTAAAGTTAAAGTTTATTTTCTCCTGAAACTGAACATGACTATCTATAAGATTATTATTATGTATTAATTAATGCTTGCCTATCAACAATAAAAAATATATATATATTCATAAATTTTGGAATATTATAAATTGTAAAAAAAAATTAAGTTTATTTTTGAGGGCGCTTTTATATTCCACCCCGTGAATTGCCACCTATCACATTCTACCTTACTAGGTAGAATGTATATAAGGTTAGACATAGATACCAGTACGTACACATTTAGAAAATAAATTAAACTTAAAAATTATAATCGCCATCTTAGAAGAGCTTAAATTTACTTTCATCTTTCTTAATTAATTACAATACTTCCTGAAATTTCTACGCCCATTCTATATAAAACAAACAAGACTTGGAAACATATTCGTGTTGTCAAAACAAATATTTCCTCCCTTGACTTTTGAAGGCAAATTCCACAAACGTCGAAACTTCTTATCCTTGTAAATGACGTGGCTTAACGATTTTTGCGTCTTTACAGATCTCTCGTATTTTACGTGAAAGATGGCTAACCTGGTAATATATGTGTGTGTCTTCATCGATTTTTCGTTTCATTTTATTGATATTCTGAGTATATATATATATATGGTTTGAATTTCAAAATTCTTCCAGAGACAGAGGCTCTTGGCCGACAGGTAGGGCGGACGGACGGACAACAAAATTGTTTTATAAGGATTCCTTAAAAGATACGGAACCCTAAAAAGATAATATGCAAACACAAATTCAAACACGATTCCTTTACATTTAGTGCCTATTAAAACTAAAACTTCCTCCAAAGTACGTACCTCTATAAACTTATTAAGTAAGCTAATAAATCCTATATTAGACTTTGTGTCAACGTGTGCAAAGTAAACAAAGCCTACGTAACACTGTTATAGGTCATTAGTGCCTTGAGATATACGAGTAGAAACACGAGTGAAGCGAAAGGCGATTATTTAAATTTTTTTTGTATTAGAAATTATTATTATATTACTGAAGATGAGGATGTGGTGGGTTTGATTACAAATTGAAAGAATGACTTTGAAGCTAAATGTCGCATTATCATGCCAGTGTAAAAAACTCTATGTACTCTCTGTACTCTATGAAGCAGCAGGATAGGCAATGTATAAAACGCTGCCTATCCTGCTGCTTGTAAAAAAGATAAAAAATAAGTAATATTCAAATACACTATAAAAAATCTTCCCACGCCTCTTCCTCCAACTTCCATACATCCTAAACTGAAGTAGATTTTATTAGGATGTAAGTGGATAGGTCGAGAACGCGTGCTCAGCCAGCACCCGCCCTTGAAGTGATTGCTCTGCCCTAACTATTATGGCGGTGTGAGGATATGCCGTGTCGAGGGAAATTTTTGGTTAAATTGCATTTTGTCTTCATAGTAACGATATTATCGGTTACCTTTCAAAATACACTGATACTTGGACTCAAGGACTATTTACTATTTCAAACAGCAGCTTCATGATATTTTAGTGAACCTACATATCAGACACTTTATTCCCAACTTTTACTCCCAATTTTTAAGACATTGAGTGTTGAGTGATGGAACTCAACAATGCGACTTAAAACCTAGTGTTTCCCACGGCGCTATTTTGCACAATTTTCGAGACATTGTGTGTTGAGTAAATTAACTCAACGCCGCAACTTACAACTTGTAATAATTATAATCTATATATATAAAAGGACTTGTCCTCACTGACTGAGGTAAGACGCACGCACAGCCGTAACCGCTGTGCGTAGAAACGTGAAATTTGGACAGATGTTTACTTTCGTAATCTGGACATCCACTAAGAAGGGATTTTAAAAAATTATAACCTTAAAGGGGTGAAATAGGGGTTGTAAGTTTGTATGGAAAAAAATTTAAATCGGCACCGATTTTTATAAAATTTGAAATTTAGATTTTTAAAAGCATTTAATTGAATACGTGTTTCATCGTTTTCTAGAATTCTCTCCGTAAGGGTGCAAATAAGGGGTTGAAAGTTTGTATGGAAACATCTTTAAAACGCCACCGATTATTATAAAATTTGAAATTTTGACTCTTAAAAATATTTAATTGAACATGTGTTTCATGGTTCTTTCAAATTCACCCCCTAAAGGTGCAAATAAGGGGTTGAATGTTTGTATGGAAAAATCTTTAAAACGCCACCGATTATTATAAAATTTGAAATTTACACTATTAAAAATATTTAAATGAACATGTGTTTCATGGTTTTTTAGAATTCACCCCCTAAATACGCAAGCGAAGCTGCGCGCGTCCGCTAGTCTATATATATAAAAGGACTTGTCCTCACTGACTGAGGTAAGACGCACGCACAGCCGTAACCGCTGACGGTAGAAACTTGAAATTTGGACAGATGTTTACTTTCGTAATCTGGACATCCACTAAGAAGGGATTTTGAAAAATTTTAACCCTAAAGGGGTGAGATAGGGGTTGTAAGTTTGTATGGAAAAAAATTTAAATCGGCACCAATTTTTATAAAATTTGAAATTTAGATTTTTAAAAGTATTTAATTGAACACGTGTTTCATCGTTTTCTAGAATTCTCCCCCTAAGGGTGCAAATAAGGGGTTAAAAGTTTGTATGGAAAAATCTTTAAAACGCCACCGATTATTATAAAATTTGAAATTTACACTCTTAAAAATATTTAAATGAACATGTGTTTCATGGTTTTTTAGAATTCACCCCCTAAATACGCAAGCGAAGCTGCGCGCGTCCGCTAGTATTATATAAATATTATAACTATAGTTTATAAGTCTTTATTACCTTCTTAGGGAAATATTAAAATGATTTGTTCTGAATTAAAAAAAAAAACATTTCTATTTGAAATATACTTTCATTTATTTACTCTAATCTTTACTATATATAGTGACCACCTAAATGAAGAATGTTAATCATTTTATTATTTAAAATTTAATGTTCGCAATGAGTCGCACATAATTTTGCTTAAAATAAATCTTCCTGCAAAATATGAGTTGTGACCAAAAACAGACAAAGCCAGTTATAACAATATATATTTTCATATAATTTCCATGTTTATCCTTCGCCCTAACCAAACCTGCGTTTCTACGAGTAAGAACATTTATGTATGTATTTTATCTACATAGATAGGTGCGCTATCTACGGAACCCCAGGCATCGATGTTATCAAGTCTCACTGCCAATTAAGTAAGTATATATATAGGGGTGGAAATATTTTACTACCCACACTACTCGCCCCCTCTAATTGTAAGATATTCGCGTTTAGGAAATTGGTATTTCATTCGAATAGCGAGCGAATGTTAGTAATTTTATATGAAAATTTTATATTTTTAGGTGCTTTTATAAGAAAATTACGCTAGAATGTGAAATGTGAAATAAGAGGTAAGTTCAATATTGAATATTGCATCGTTCTCGATTGCACCTAGAATTAAGGACATTACGTGTTGAGTGGTCTATGTTAAGCTTTGCCTTATTAGGAAAAAGACATGAAAAAAAATAAAACAAATATTAATCATTGCCCGAGTGAAAACTCTGTTTATGGTCAATTTAGGCTGTCCCATTTCAATTTTAAAATTATTTCTTACTTACAAAATAAGAGAGTCCTAAGAACATCCTCTAATAAAAAAGTGCATTCGTAAATGAAATTTTTATTTATTTTCTAATGAAACTAATAATTGAATGGTGAAATCGTTTCGCTTCGACCTAGTTTCAGATCAGATAAATATCTCAGAGATGTATCACGTTGGATGTAACTGAAACTTTAAATTGATGCTACAGGATGCTGCTGCTAGCTTGCAAATTATAACGATTTATGTATTTTAGACCGAAAATGTTTTAGCATGGAAGTAATCTAGTAGGATATCGTGGCGCAGAGAAACAGCATATAACTGTTATTACTGCGGTCGTGGGTTCAATTCCCACTCAGTTATTCGCTTTGGTGGAAAGATAAAGCGCGGCGTTGACTTCCGCCACTCAACCCATAAAATTGAAAATTGGACGAAAAGTCGGTAGAGGGAATGGAGTATTTTAAACGAAATTCAACGACGCGTTTTGACTCTTTACCAGAACGAGAAAGTGAAAACATTAAATATTTTATTTTCTCGAGGGAGAATCGAACTCACAACCTGTCGTGGCCTCATATAGTTAGTTATTATGTTGTATGTTGGTTTATTTAGTAACATTGTATCAGTCGCCGTGAGCGCTCCCCTAATGTTATATAGCAACTAGTCTCTGAACTTTATACTCTACGCTAACTCGATTCAAGCACAATCTCAGCAAGACGCTGGAAACTTTTCTAAGCTTGAAAACATTTTAATTTACGTTACTCATTTCAATCTCCATCTCTTTTCTTTATATTGATTGAACACGAAAATTATGGATTCCATTCCCAGTTAGATATACATTATATTTTTTTTAGCTTCACGCTATATCCCGCATAGCAGGATAAGCAAGGATCCTAGGAACCTAGTGATAAGATACTCCGTTCTCATTTCCGCCGAATTCTAGAGGCATTGCGTATTGAGTGGCGGAACTCAACGCCGCGCTCTGCCTCGTTACCAAAGTGATGCAATGAAAATATTAAATATTTCACTTCCTCGAGATGGAATCCAACGCAAAACATTCACCTGAATAATTTTTCAGAGACCTCGTAGCGCAACGGGACAACTTCTGACTGTTAAAACGACGAACGTTGGTTTGACTCCCACATGTAGGAATAAATCATTTTAATTTTCTCGCTCTGATAAAAATCATAATTCAATACAAATAATGAACATTACAAAATCTACGCTACCACTCTACGCGTCTGTTTGTTCAACTTTGTTCCCAACTCTTATATAATAGTTTTGCTCTATAGATAGCAGAGCAATAAAAACTTTTTTGCCGCGAGCTGTCCGTGTCCTCTGGCGGCCTCCTTTTTGATACTTTGTCCTTTTAGCGCCGTCTCACAGAGATCAGCTGAAAAGTTGGTGCTAGCCTTTGTCAGTTTCGTGTTATTATTCTTTAGTAATATTATTATTTTTTGTTAGCTTCATGCTGTATTCCGCATGTAGCATGTTAGGTAAAAGGAAATCCAGTGTTGAGTCACTTCGTTCCCTTCTGTTCACCTAATTTTCGAGACATTGCGTATTGAAAAGTCAAAGTTACGCTTTGTCTGGAAAAAGAAATTGTTAATAGAGGAAAAGGTAAAGAGAGGAAACCTCAACACACCTCCTAAACACTCAGTCCGCCATTAAGACACTTCCGCTCATCATTTTCCACCCGATTCAGGAGACACTGCGTGTTGAATTACGGAACTTAACGCCGCGGTTTGCCTCGTTACTAGAGCGACTTAATGAACATATTGAATATTTCATTAACCTGATAACTACAGTGGTTACATATATGGTTCGTTTTTACAATATTTAAAACGCTCTGTTCTAAATACTTTTTAAAAGAACTTCCAACTTGACAAGTGCTCTTTTAAGCTTCTTCGCAACGAATAAATTATGGAAGGACGACCTTTTAACAAGTTTTTCACAGTAATTGTTTATACGTATTGGACTTAGAAGTTGAAAGATTGAGTTGAGTTCTTCCGTACTTAAAGTTGAAGTGGGTATTTGACACTTTAAGGCTTTCTTTTGAAATATATTATGTTCTATATACCCGCTCGCGGCTTCGCCCGCTTGTACTATACAACTATTTATATATCTTATCTGAATAATTTTATCATTTTTGGTTAAATTTTGTCTTGAGTTTTTACTAAGTCAATAAAATACATATTTTGTGTCGCATGCAATACTTTGTATTAATTTTTTTTTTATTTATGAACCGATTTAATTACAACTATTAACACACTAAATGTTAAGGAAAGTTGGCCAAAGCTCAATAGGGATAATTTAAATCGGTTTAGCCGTTTCTGAGTTTAGCATGGACATAGAGATAGAGCAAAAAAAATAAAAAATAAATTAACAGTAAGTTCCCAGTTTCCCTCAGCCTATCCTGCTATGTGCGGGATACAGCGTGAAGCTAAAAAAAGAAAATTATGTAAAGATAAAGAACGCTAGTTAAATGCAAAATATTCATACAAAATAACGAATCACACCTCATTCGAACAGCTCTCGCGAATGCAATATATGCATAAATCTCTTTTACACACACGAACTGTTGTTTCCACGGTTATATCTGTAAAGTTGGTTCACGCAATCTGATATAAGTAAAAATTGGATAAATATGATTTTTTATTATGCATTGAAGTTTCCGTATATTATGCTATTGCAGATTTTATGGTTCGAATTCAATTAAGAAAAAATGCGGCGAGAAGTTACGCTTCTCAACACACAGTGTCTCGGAAATATATTTAAATCATAGCCTGAACTCTGGTCGAATCGCTCAACCATCGCAATCACAATTCGAATATATGACGTTCAATTAAATATATATAATTCTTATACATAATTATATTCGATATATTTCAAAGATGTATACGTCAGCCTCAGTATGTACCTATAGGTACATATCTAGATCAACGTTCCTATATAAATTTTTATGATTAATTTCCACTAACTTTGGCCACTCGCCCGTACGGCTATAACAATTTACCGCGTTATACAAAACGCGGTTGAACGAAAATTTATTTAATAACAATTTTGTTTACACGGTTGAATATAAAATTCATTGTTTTTAACAATATTCACCAGAAATTGCCGGAAAATGTCCCGACATTGGACAAAACATTATAGAATAGTGTCTCAATCTTTCTAATTTAGATAAATAGTAATATCGTCAAAATGAAAAATCAAAATCAAAATATTATTTATTTAATTAGGCTCTTATTAAAAAATAGTTTACAAGATCTATAAAAAAGTCAAAAATCATTTCGATTTTTTAGAATTGCTGTACCTATATAGAATATACATAATACATCATGAAACTGATTAAATTTTTTTCCAGATTCACGCTCATATACACACACCCCGGAGGAGAATCGAACCCACAACCACCATCATACACCACTCCTCTAACCAATATGTTTATTTTTAAAAATTTTTCAAAAGTAATAAGTAGTGAGCCGCAAGTTCAGATGTGCACTGCAGACGTAATAAAAACTCAGCTCTCAAAGTGGACGCCTTTTTGCTGTATTTAAGTGAACTCTTTGTTAACGGAATGAATTAAGTTTGATTATATTTTTTCCATCTTCTAGTCTTTTGTGAGGTTTTTTTTATATAATCTTAATAATTGGCCATTCTGGTATAGTGGCGCAGCGTGTAACTGTAACTGCGACCGTCGATGGGAATGGTCCCATTCGAATGCAATACAATCCAACGAATGAATTATATTTACTAATATTTTCATTTTGTTCGTTCTGATAACTGGGCTTAAAGAAAAAAAAACATACTCCTAGAGTTTGTACACTCTGTTCTTTTGTATTACATCTGGATTCGAAACATTGCGTGTTAATGCATGACAAAACTCAACGTACAATATAAGCGATGTCTTGTCTTAGCAGGTTAAGGAAATAATTAATCGATTCATATGCTGATCCAATTTATAAAAACAAAAAATATATAACATAAAAAAAAAACACGTTTATAATACAGCTTATTCAAGTACATAACCCTCGGATATTTAGAAGGTTTATGAAGCTATCACAAATGATATATATGTTTCGAAGTTCAATTCGATAAAACCAATCAAAATACCAAGAGCTAACCGACCCCACACTTTATGGGGAAACAACTTTAAGAGGGTTAGATTTATATGGGGCCAGGGCGCACCTGAAAAAAGAAAATTTTCTGTATAAAATATACGTTTTTTCTTCGTTACTGCGTGACGATAGCTGAAATGTATATATTTTTTATGATAGACGTAATTTTATTGTTTTTTTTTCGCCAGAAATGTGTTATTGAAATGGTGCTTCGATTTTATGTGTTTATTGACTTATTGAAGGAGGAATATTTTGAATATATGTACATGCAATGGTTGGAAATGTCTCTAAATGTTAGCGAAAGAAAAATATTCTACTTAGGTTTTTCTAACGCAGAGTTCGTTAACGTCACTCATTCAAACACTCATTCTTTTGTTTTAGGCAGAGAGAACTTGCGAATCTAGTATTAATATATTCCGTTCTCATTAAGACACTTCCGTTTCATTTAACGCCGAATTCTGGAGGCATTTTGTGTTGAGTAACAGATTTGATAGTATAAATCTAAACGTCGATATAACCTATAATAGACTTTACCTAAACTACGATGGTTATTAGCTTTTACTTCGCCCACATGATCATATAAAATTAACAAAACAAAATATTTGAAAAGAGCTTCAGTAAGTTCTAGTATCTTTCTATTTCTCTTAAATGTTTAATACTTTTCATTTCTTTAATATTAGTTGGAATTTAAGAATTCACTTAAATAAAATATCTTCTTTGTAAAACGAAAACCATCAAATCTCAGATTTCATTAGCAGTTTGGGCCGAGTGTTGATGAGTCAGTAATCTGGATCATTGTCTTTTATGCTATATATAGATTAGAAGGCGTTTTTATACATTGTATGAGGTTAACTTAAAGGTTGCAGGTTGAAATTCCTTTTTTATAATTTTCAGTGGAAAGAAGACCAAGTATACAAGGTGTAAGACTGAGTGATTCATCACTAGGTTATCTTTGCTAAAGTTGTATACAGTTTGAATATTTAAAATATCTTTTTTTTGTTTGAGTTTCTGTACAATTTCTGGTAAAAAAAACAGAACTCAACACCGCGTTTCGTCTAAGTTAAAAAAACTAATAACCATAAGTTCTACTAATATTTGTTACACTCAACTGTTAAAAACTATAAAAGCAGAAGGATATTGTCTAAGTTAAAAAGCCAAAGAACCGTCCTAATTGGAGCCAACTTCTGCGTACACTGCGCTCGGTATACGACCAATCCTCTATGCTATTTAATTGTGTTTTACTCTTTATAATTGCTATTTCCTTTTTGTGAAAGTTTTTCTATATTTTTTCTAGATATTGAGTAATGTGTAATTCTGAGATGTTTTTCTGGTTATACGGTTTAATTATAACCATACTAAATGAATGAAAATATTCCTATAAAATAAATATTACCAATAATTATGTTGTCTTTGAACCTACAACCACAACCGCATCGAACAGTCACTCACTCCACCACGACATCGTCGAAAAGCAATTTCAACTAAATCTGATTGACATCCCAAATTCTGAAATAAAACGTGAATTATCCAAGAAAACCAACGAATCTCGGCGTGAAACTTGGCCTATTCTTAACGTACAACGTCTACGAGGAATACATTACTTTGCCCACCAGGCATGACGCCTATGGAGGCATGAAGCATACAAATTAGAAAAAACAACCTGTCTATCCAAGATGAGGAAGATTGAACCCAAATTCTTTAACTTTAGGGTTAGGATTTGTTTAAGTGGAGTAAGCATTTGAAGAGAGTCATCATCGTTAAAGCCTAATCGGGTACAGGACCTCATTACGCTATATAACCATCTCTATTAGGTTGTACTGAAATCGCTTAAACCACCCGGGATTTCGTTTACGATATAACAACTGAATGTCATTTGACGTTACTACGTTCTAGTATTTGGTAGTGATGTATTCATTATGTTTCTAGTTATCAGGACCCCAAAAATCTGTTGAGTTGCGTTGAGTTCCGCCACTCAACACGCAATGCTTCCAGAATACGGTGGCAAATAGGGAACGAAGAGTCTTAAGACTAGGTTCCCTCTGCAACCCTGCTGTGTACGGGATACAGGGTGACGCTAAAAAAACACAAAAACACTGGTGTTCCAATAGAAAAATATTCATTCTAAAATACAAGTTGTAAATCACATCAAAACGATATTTATACTGATTGAAAGTTGAAGGCAGATTAGATTATAGGCGGCGCTGGGAAATTGAAAGATAAATTGATTTGACGTCAATTTGACTATGATTGCGTTTTTAATAAAAAAACATGTTTATAGTTTCTTATTTTTGTGTAAGTTTAAAAAATTGATAAAAAATTGCAGTTTTTGGTTTTTTTTTTCACTTCCCGTTGTCCCGCAACATAGGTAGAGGGGTCCAAAGCAATGCGTGTTGAGTTCTTGTTCTTGTTACCAGAGAGAGTAGATGAAAATAATTAAAGTCCTCAAGTGCGTGCGTTGCGTTTCCGTAAGACATTAGACAGATTTTTTGTGAATCTTTTCATATCGTGATACTGACCGTCGAGGCACAATAGGTTAGCATCTACAACTAGCATTAACTATAAGCACGGTGGTTATAGATTCAATTCAAACTCTATCGAATAGTAATAATATATTTAAATCTAAAAACAAAAAACAATCTAAATATTTGGACCTAGCCCATGAGATTACCGCCATGTGGGATGTCAATGCGACTATCATTGTGCCGATAGTGGTTTCGGTTAACGGTCTAATAGCGAAAAGCCTCGACCAACACCTTAAGAGGCTATCGCTTAGCTGTTGGATCAAGAACCGGATACAGAAGGCAGTGTTACTTGAGACGGCACGTATTGTGCGGCGGTTCCTCTCTCTGGAGCCCTAGCCACCGATGGCTTGGACCCTTGTCCCGCCCTCGGAAGAGTGGTTTTTTATATTTTTAAATGTATCTTTTTTATAATAATTTATATTTAAAAATGTAAAATTTATTCACATATTTAATAAAAGTATATTTAAATTATTTTTACTAGCGCGCTCTGGTATACAAAGCGACGCAGCCTTATAGACTGGGATCCGGCCGTTGAATCCTGCATATACGAGTTTTCTTAATTAAACCTATATTAATGATTAGTAGAACAGATTACACCTGGGTTGCCTGGAAGAATCCTGCCGCAATCACCTTTAATTACATTTTTTCGTAACTCGTTTTTGGAGAAAATTGCACCCATACGTTTTTTATATGAATCGCACATCATTTGAAAGATAATCGCATAAGGAATTGGAAAATTAAGGGTTGCCAGCTCTCAGACTGCCGCAAGTCTAGGGTTGCCTGGTTTAAACATGTCACTAAATGTTAATAATTTGCACTCATGTGTTTTTTTAATGAATTATATATCAAATTAAAGCTTATTTTTTTCTGAACACTATAAAACAGGGTTGCCTGGAAAATTCCTGCCGCAAACAGGGGTTGCCAGCGTTTGAAATATTTTATTCCGGTTCCGTTTGACTATGAGAATAGACGATGAAATGCGCAGTCTGCCTTATGTTTTAAAGTAAAATATTATATAATAGAAGGTCAATCTTAAAATCAATGTTTATTCTAATTGTTCACCTGTTAAATAATGATTTTAATCGTATTAAGTACACGCAGAAAACTATTTATAGATCATAGGGCAGAAGAAATCATCCTTATTTTTCAAGTAAAATAATGAATCTATAATATTGAGTCTTTGCAAAATCTATTTTTTAAATACTAATATTTATTTATTAATTTAAATTACCATTTTGAAACAATTAAATTATCTAATTAAATAAATGTTTACAAATATCGATCTACTATAAAATATTAATTACAACATGTTTCCTTAATATAATGAGAGGTGACAATTATTGCGGATATTTTTTTATTAATTAAGAAAATATGGAAACGTGTACTTAATATGATTAAAATCATCATTTAACAGGTGAACAATTAGAATAAACATTGATTTTAAGATTGACCTTCTATTATATAATATTTTACTTTAAAACATAAGGCAGACTGCGCATTTCATCGTCTATTCTCATAGTCAAACGGAACCGGAATAAAATATTTCAAACGCTGGCAACCCCTGTTTGCGGCAGGAATTTTCCAGGCAACCCTGTTTTATAGTGTTCAGAAAAAAATAAGCTTTAATTTGATATATAATTCATTAAAAAAACACATGAGTGCAAATTATTAACATTTAGTGACATCTTTAAACCAGGCAACCCTAGACTTGCGGCAGACTGAGAGCTGGCAACCCTTAATTTTCCAATTCCTTATGCGATTATCTTTCAAATGATGTGCGATTCATATAAAAAACGTATGGGTGCAATTTTCTCCAAAAACGAGTTACGAAAAAATGTAATTAAAGGTGATTGCGGCAGGATTCTTCCAGGCAACCGAGGTGTAATCTGTTCTACTAATCATGTATTATTCATTAATATAGGTTTAATTAAGAAAACTCGTATATGCAGGATTCAACGGCCGGATCTCAGGGTATTACGCCAACACTTAACACGCAGTGTCTTCACAATTAGGCGGAAAGTGGAAAACGGAGTATCTTAACACTATGTTCCTTTCGACTAACTTGACTTATAAAGGTAAAGATAGTATCAATAATATAACAAAGCTGCTCAGTATATTTCTCTGAGCAGAAATTACGTGCGATATGGCGGAAGTTACCGCACTTTGCCCAACCAGACAGAGACGGATCTGCAGTTCTAATAGTATATCCGTACCTCGGTAGGCTCATTAAGTCTACTATTATGAAAAAGATGAGGACATGGCGCAGGGGCACAAGTGGATGGCTGTTAATGCGACGGTTGTGAGTTCGATTCCTATTGAGTGATGGGGGCCACTCAACACTCCTTGAGACTCCGTTCCAGCGGAACGGAGTGTCTCAACATTAGTTTCCCAGCAACACAGGCAGTTTGATTTGCACTCGGCGAAGTAAAATTAACAGGCTTTAGTCATTTTAATTTGGCTGTTTATTGTGGTAAGGTTGTTGTAGCATTAGCTTAACACCATTAGGTTTACATTATGTAAAATTATTTTTTACTTTTTAGCTTGAAGTCGATTTCTTCGATTCGATTCGATCCGAGTCGATTTCGGGTTGACTTAATTTCGTCTGTGCTTTAAGAAACCATAGACCTGATTACTTGATATTACTTTAATCGTGATAGCTCCACGCGATCTCAAGGTATTGACTGCCGGACCAAAAAAGTGATCAAGGTTCCATTGTTATCTTTTGAGATACGGAACCCTAAAAACAAAAAAGTCAAATAAAGTTCTTAAGAGTCATTTATACATGTACGTACACAAAAAGTACATATACATTGTGAAATACATGTGAAAGTTTTACAAAACACAAATTTCATCTCGCTCTAGTCGCTCGTGAAGCCGCACGGCGTACAAGCCGATTTATTAGATGACGAATACTATTCCGTGCTCGAAATGTCTGAATGTTTCTATCTGTCGATTGGCAAAATATCTTTGTAAGCCTGTTAATAAAAACACGATGTTTGTTGATTCGATGCCCAGAGAAAGAAGTAAAGTGCTTGAATAATTTTATTTGTGCTTTAATATTAGTTTCTCAGGTTCCCTCTACCTGCCCTTCCTCCATCATGACTTTCGGCAGAAATTGAAGGATGGAGGGTTAACGCTAGGTTCCCATGTTTATTTTGCCTACCTTGCTATGTGTAGGTTAAAAAAAAATAGGGAGCTTAAAGAGGTTATACCTCTTAGTGGTCCCCAATACTCCCTAACTTTACTGCATTTCAAATGGCAACTTCATATGTCCAGTAGTTTCGACTGTACATTATCAGTCATATAGTAACGGGAATCTTTACATACGAGTATACATATATACTTGGAAGAATAATCACAATATTATACTAAACTGCTTAGCACTTATTATTTTGTTTTAACATTTCTTAGTGTTAAGGTCATTTTGCTTGAAAAAAATATATACATTATACCGTTAATAATTTGCGAACACAGTAAAGAAGAAGGCTCCATTAAATTTGATAGTAAGGTGAGTAGGGTGATTCAATGCCGCGTACGATACTTCCACGTGAAATAAATGATCCTGAAACTATACCAGACACGACTTAAGTATAATTTTCGCTTTCAGGTTAAAGAAATATATAATTTGAAATGTTTTATAGTAAACAAAAATTATGCCTATTTTTTAATTTAATAGAACCTCTAACTGCTTGATCTTGCCCAGAAGCAGAGAAAATAACTTTTAAAAGGAGAAAAATTCTGCAGAAAATGGAAAACGAAAGTTTCTTAATTCAAACGAAGTGTCTCAACACTAGGTTCCCTGATTCACTCTGCAAGCTAATTACGCTCTTTCATTTGATATCCACACAAGGTGATTAGTGGAAAAACGTTGTTTGTTTTAACGGTCATTTTGTATAAACGACAATATTTATTATATTTAATTTCATTATCATTAGAACTAAAATCATAATCCAAATTTTAGCTCAATCGGATACTGGGAAGTAGATTTAATGCAAGATTTCTCATACACTGACATACATACTAACAAGACAAATAAAAGCTTGAGAAAAATGTAAAAGTCTCAAATTGGTCAGCTCCGAATGAAAGGTAACTAATTCTGTACGAAGAGCTTGTCATACGAAACGAAGCAACAGGAATTCTTTTGAAATCATGTTTCAAAAGAATTCCTGTTGCAGAAAAACTGGAAACGGCGTTGATGATTGATTTTAAAACAAACTCATACTTTAATAAAATTAGCATAGACTCAGTATATCAAAACAACTAAAACGATTTACAAAAGCCACACAAAAATTTCGTAATTACGGCACTACCGTAGTGGCGTAGATCATTCCGTTAAGCACGAAAAGATAAATATTTTACTATTACGGTTAAGTTAAGGATGTATAAGGATTTCGAGGTTAGGATTTGCGGTCAAAACGCGAGCCAAATAGTGAGTAAAAGCAGTTTCAGTTTATTTATTTGGATGTTACCAGAATATTATTACTGTGTAACGGTTTAATGCAGCTTGTTAGGGTGAATGGTGAAGTATAGTACTATTTAAGGACTTAACGGAATTGTGGTTAAAATGGAGTTTATTTCTTGCAATTATTTCACGTTTTTGTTATATACTAGCTACCCGCACGCGGCTACGTCGGCTTTTACTACACAAACATTTATTTACTAATCTTATTCTTAATTAATTTCATATATTAGTAACTTTATTGTTTTAAAGACAATATCGATATAATGGAAACTATAGCCAATTCCAAAGTTTTCTGAGATTAGAAATCACAAATATCATGGGAAAATAATATTTGATCACTATTATGAACTTAAACAATAAAATATAGATAAAAAATAGGACAATCAAAAGGCCAGAGTGATGAAAGCGTGAACTGTTGTATTCTATTTTCCTATATGGATCAAATAACCACAGATAACGAATGTACGCTATTGTTCATACTGTGAATAACAATGTATTTTATTATGTAATTTTATTGAGTCGTACATTTTAAGTCATTATATTTAAAAAGTGTTGAGTTGCCACAGGCTTATCGTCGCTTAGCATGTGTAGAAAAAGAAAATCAAAAGTCATAACACTCCTTTCTTTTGAATGTATTGAATATTTTGCGTAATGAGTGGCGGAATTCAGCGCCGTATTTTTATGTTACACTACAAAAGGAAAGAGGATAATTGGTTCTCTTCTGAGCCATGATTCACAACATAACTTATTTATTTTTCATAAAATATTTCCTATGATGGGATTCGAATCTACGGTCATCATGTATAATCTAAATTTAAATTTTCATCAGCTTCATTTTAACTTGGCGTCGGTATAGTTATGAAATGTTTGTTCAAAAAGTATGCAACAGAGCATGAAAAGTAAGCACAACATTAACTAAAGTTAGCGCTTGAAACATGAGAAACGTTGAAGTTAAAAAAGTTTATAGCTAAGCGTTCGTAATATATTTTTAAAGTTTTATTTTATGATGAACTAATATTGAAGCATAATAAAATATTTGATTTTCGCGATTATTTAACATTCTAAATTAAAAATTTTACCCGAATTAATCGTGTAATCGTGTATTTAGTAGGACATATACTTTGCAGTAGTCCGTTGTCACGCTGGTTTATTAATAAGGCAAATGAAGATAATATTAAATGACGGATCTCAATATCGATGAAAATTATCACCCCAATTAAAAGTCGAACCCACAACCATCACATTTACAATCAAACGTTATACCAAAAATAATATTAACAAAAAATAAAAACTTCCAATCTCAGTATGAAACAATAAAAAGATTCTAAAATATTTTCGGTTGAAATGTTCAACGCGTTCAATACGAAGCTACCACTTAACTGGTTTTTATTTCATTTCTCTACAGAATTTCCTGCTTTCTCTCATATATACGTTGTGACAATTGTTTTTGGCAGAACGCTGTTTTTATTAATAAAATTTTGAAACGTATAATTTAATTATAACGTAGAATGGAAGAAAATGTAATTTTACTTTTGTTGTAATATTGAGGCCGTTATGGCGCAGACGGGATTGTGTTTTCAAGCTTCACTCGATATATTGATTATATTAAATTTATTTACATTTCTCCTTTCTGGTAAATGCAATGCCTCCAGAATTCAACAGAAAATGGAGTAACATATTACTAGATTCACAAGTGCCCTCTGCCTATTCTGCTATAATAACAAATCTTTTACTCATCAAGATATGTAGAGAGAAGCTAATGTTAAGATACTTCCACTTCACACCAGGGACATCGTCTATTAGACGTGGACACTCAAAGCTGTTCGTTAAACAAAACCAGTGAAATGAAAATATTTTGAACCATAAATCCACAATACTCAGGATATATGTATTACTAAACACATCCCGTTTAAGGAATCGAACCCGCAACTATGACACGTAAATTCAGATATTGTCCTGTTAATTGATAGTCAAAGTCGAGCGACAGACTGTAACACGTACTCGTATCAGACGGTTGGCCACTTAATAGAATTACTGGTTAGACTTAGCGTAATTTCACTTTGAGTAATCTTGACACTCTCCTAGTGCAATTTGTATATGCTTGATTGAATACTTCAGTAGGCAAAGGAAAATTAACTCAATTTTAGACGCCTGTCATGTTGTTCATTTCATCTTTGGTAATGTGACAACGTCTGGCGTTAAGTTTCGTCACCCATCACGTAATGCCTTCAAAATTCAGCGAATAGTGGGGAATGGCAGTGTCTTAATGGAAACGATGTGTCTTAGCACTAGGTTCCCAGGTTCTCACTGCCTACCTTGATATGTGCAGAATATAGTGTAAAGCTAAAAAAACTCAATTTGTGAAATTGGAACTCAACGCCGCTCTTTTCGTATAATTCGTATACCCTAATTTGTTTTTCTCTATACCATGTCTAACATAACCAAATTTAAACGTATATTACCACAATTAGGAATTGAATCCACTGGCATCGTTTTTTATTCGCGACAACAAACTGCTCCTAAATCCCGTTATAAATATAATTTTAAACAAGCCTTATAATATTTAAAATTGTTGCTTCATAATATTTCATCATTTCATCAAGTTTATGTTTATGAGACGTTCATGTCAAGGGGCAAATAATATTTCAAAAAGATCCTCAACGTATATCATAAAAATGTATCTAAAAATACAATTCTAAAAGATAGCATGAATGAGTGAGTTTTTTAATAGTGTCAGGTTCCGTATGGTTGTTAAATAATTGTTATTAATGCCGTGGAGTGAGTTATATTTTGACGATTTATGTAAATTAAATTTTAAGACATTTTTATAAGTCCTCCATAATATATGATATCCTCATATATAAGATACTTTCCGTTAGATTAGAGTTATGAAATTTGGAAAGCAGTGAGAACAGTACATAATACAAACAATTACAATTACAAACTTATTTTGGTAGGTCCTTTCATATAAAATGAGTGTTCGCAAATTTCAGTTGTAAACTGTTATAATTTGACTAGACACTTAAAAGGATTAATTCGTCAATAAATTACATTTTATATATTTCAAGATAAAGTAAAATGAACAAAAATATCTCGTTTCTCTTCAGCGTATTTACGAAAAAACTGTAAAAACTAGAAAAAAAGTAATAAAATGAAATTATATTTGACCTATTTAAAAGATTATTCTTAACAGCGCTTAAAGCAGTACACTGTGCGCTAATCAACCTACTTTATAACAGCCTCCTTCATAATTTAAAACGATATTTAAGATTTTTAATTCATTACATTGCCATTATAGTAAATTGTAAGCTTTTTTTGTATTTAGTAATAAATATGTATAAATTGTATATGAATATAAACTTTTAATTGATTTTAATATAATCTTATTATCTATAATAAGTTTATTATCTAAGCTTATCTTTAGCATTATTAATATAATAGATGTGGTTTAACCAACACATCCTGATTTATCGAACAAAATTAGTGAAATGAAACTAAATTTACACATTTTAATTCGCCTGTAAGATATAGTGTTATAATGTCACCTCTTTACAATACTGGTCAACTTGTAAAATTAATTACACCTACTCTGCAGTTCTAGTAATTCTTTTGACGTGATAATGTCTTATAAATCGATGAACGCCGGTTGTACGCACGAAAAAGCATGACTAATTGTCACGTTCCGCCTGAACCGAGTGTGCAAGCGAGAGCGTAGAGCAAACGATAGAGAAGCACGATAGACCTTCGATTTCTATTCAGCGACTTCTATTCATTTATTGTAACTTAAAATTTAAAATTTAATAATAAATTTATGTAAAAGTGTAAATAAATGTTAAGTTATCGAAAAAAAATATATTATCTTTTTCTTTATATTATACAAAATAATGGTAATTCATTAATTCAATTCATTTTATAAAATTAAGGAATTTATCATCAATGTTTTCCTATGATTTTATTACGCAAAATTATCGTTGTTCACGCCGTGTCCTGCACGTAGTAATGTGGGGAGAGGGAACCGTGGGATATTTCACTCCCCCGAGTGGGAATCGAACCCATAACCGTCACGTTTACAGACGCACCCTCATGCCCCAGCACCACGACTGTTTTTTGTTGTTTATTTTAATAAAGCAGTCTCGTTAGCACTTAGCCGGTCGCCATAATTCACAGAGCACGCGATGTTTCCAGTTAAAATGTTGTTGCTATCAGTGACACATACAAAATGAGAGTGAACGCGCCGGGAGTGACGTGTGGGCGTTATTTAAATGCTAATAAGGGTAAAATGCAAGGTTTCATACAAGACAGTATTTCCTTCTGACGTTGCGAATTTTAATATTTATATAGGTTTTGTGCTTAAAATTAAATGGAACGCAGCGTTTGGACTTTTTTTAATAACGTTTCTTGAATGTATTTTTTTCTGAGGCGGTCGTGGTGCTGGGACACTGCATCTTATAGTAAATGTGATGGTTGTGGATACCATTCTCATTTGGGGAAATAAGACGTAATGTTTCGAAAAAGAGCGTAATGGTTTTTATTGGATTATATAATTGAAAAATATCTGATACTAGTCTGATTCACAGGGTATATACTATTGTATTTTTTATTTGTATGCCATCGTCGGTCAGCAGTATTGCTTCTGACTGTAAACGCAACGGTTATGGGTTCGATTCCTACTAATATTTTTTAATCAAGAATAGTATATAGACGAACATTACTTTTATCCATTTCACATCGGATCTATTACCATTCAAGTCTAATTTAATATTACTACTGTTACTAACGTAATATACATCGGACCGTAAATGTCGATATGCAAGGCCCTTACTATTCCATATAATTCTTTCCTCAACGCCGAGCTCTCAACAGCGCTACGCTAAACGATGTAATGCAATAATAAAGTTTCAACTAGAAAATTAACGTGACAGAGAAATTTAATATTGATCATGCTACGCTACTGTGCGCTCGCTCGATACTTGTTAGCGAATATATTTATATTTATATATTTTTATTTTAGCTTCACGCTGTACCCCACATACAGCAGGGTAGGCAGAGGGAACCTGGGAACCTAGTGCTAAGGCTGCCGTCCTCTACTTTTTGATTTCCAAGTAACGGAAGTTGACGCCGCGCGTTGTCTCTGTTCCAGAGTAATAAAATGAAAATAAACAATTTATCGGAATACAAATTGAACCCAAAACCATCGCAATTACTGCCGAACACTATACCGCTGCACGGTACGATACTCACTACAAATTTCTAAATAACGACAACAACTAGAGGTAGCGAAAGTATATAACGTTAAAATATCAAAATAGCCTTACAGTTTTTAATTCATTACTAAATTGTGATTACTTGACTTTAGTGAAAATTCTATAATCGTATTTATTACCTTTCGTTTTGAAGTTGAGAATTAAATTAATATCGAATTATTAGATTAATTTACTAGATTAGCAGTGAACCGTTTTAATAAAGCTAATAAATAACTTTTATGTCTTTTTGTTTCAATATAGGTGTGAATTGAAATATAAATTACAGCTTGCAAATTTATTTTTATAAACCATTACTATTAATTACAAAGGAACAGTTTTCCCGCAAATAGGGGAAGAGAAATGGAATGTTAAGACACCGTTCTCTTCCTTTTCCTTCTATCAGATAGAGATAGGAAATAATATAAATATAATTATATAATTCCCCAATAAGGATAGCACGGTAGGTGGAACTTGGAATATATATTATAGGAAGAACAGTCGGGACCTATAATTCTTCAAAATAAAAAAAATATCAGCTTCAAGTCGTATCCCGCAAACACCAGGATAGGCAGAGGGAACCTAGTTTTAAGACACTCCTTTTCCCCTTCAATTAAATCTATGGACCTCGAGAAATTTAAATGGGTCCCAATTGTTAATCCTAATGAACTATTGGGCTTCTCTTTTCTTTGTATAACTTTTTTGTATTTGGGTTTTTTGTTTTTGATAATTATTTTTTTATAAACCCGTAAAGCACAGTATACACAATACTATTCAATAGTGAATTTCATTTTTAAAGGTATGAATGTGGTGCATAGAAAAATGTATTTGAAGTCCTAAACCTATATAAAACACAAAAGGTAACTCTCTTATAAATTGTCACAAGAACAATCGCCTCCCAAGCTTATTCAGTGAAAAATATAATTTAATTTACTAATTGAGTATTATGTTTAAACAAAAACTCTGCTATATAATACTAATTATGCCTCATTATAATGTACTTATTTCTATTGAAAAGACTGTAACTTTGCCCGTTGTTCTATATTTCTATATTTGTGCTATACTATTTTATTTCACGTTTTCGTTTTATCCCGCATATATCAGGTAGAGCAGAAAAAACGAGTGTTAAGATATTCCGCTCTCCACTTTGAAACTGAATTTGCGTTTTGTCTTTACACTAAAGTGAGGAAATGGAAACAATTCATTTCGCCCGAGTGAGGGTCGAAGGAATAACGTTTATAGTCGGATGTTGTGCTCTGCGCCGCGACGACGTCCCCAAGTTTATAAGTACTGCCATTGTAGAGATACAAATTCATTACACGAACTCAAACATCAATTGTATTATATATAATACTGATATATCTAAACAAAGGAAACGTCACAAGTCATAGATCAGTTGTATAAATTGTTTTATTCGTAAGTTTAAATTTAATACATTTCTATGTCGAGATGTCCAAGTTAGTTGATATCCGATGCCTGCGAAGCCTCGATAGCGTTTCAAAGCTAACTTTTGTTTGAAAAGGTTTTTTCTCTTCGATCGACAGTTCACTTTTTATATGATTTTAAAGTAAAATTAAATCTTTGTAATTTTTTAAAGAGTTTCTTATTATATGCTACTTTGATAATTAGGTTGATGTATTCAAATTTCTGTCGTAATTTTTTTTAAGCATCACGCGTATCCTGTGCTTATCAGGAAAGGTGGAAAGCAGATAGGCGAAAGAAATAATTCAAAAAATATGCGAAACGGAGTATCTGGACACTAGGTTCTCTCTATCAACGATGTCATGCGATATAGAAATAAAAAACAACACTGCTACAAAGTGACGTGTAAATTTTTTGTAATTTATTCATACACAAACGCAGTTTATACTTTAAAATTTCGTGTCCCACATCCGTCCGTGCCGCGGCGATGACAGGTTGTTTCTAGGTGAAAAATGTTTTGTGACAGATAGGCCGGTTGAAATAAAAACTATCTCTGGCATTTACCTAAATAAAAAAATATGTAGATTCACGTATTTAGGTTAATATAATAGGGGCAATCGTACCATCGAGACGTTATCTGGATCTCCAGTCGGAAGAATGATAATATCTAATTCATTAATTTCTCCGACCTGATGGATAAATAGCGGTGTTGAGTTCCGCCACTCAACACACAATATCTCGATAATTGGGCTATGGGCCGCGACGTCATCTTCTACTTAACGATCACTAAAATAGTACAAAGAAAAACTAAGAATATTTCAAGTTTAATGGACAGTTTAAGTGACTTCTGCATTTGCAAGTCATACCCTAAGCCTTTGGACTCAAAGAACCTTCGGCGTGGAAGCTTTCGAAGAAACGAATTTAACATTTAAATTAAATACGTTTACTGCAGGGTTGGAGAAACTTGGTTGGAAACAATTTTTCTGTTTTCAATGTTCTGATGTTTTATGGAAAGTGGTATAGTTTCTGTTTGTAGATGCAACGGTGGTGAGTTCAATTCTCTTTAGGGGTATCATTTTTATTTCTCTGCATCGGTAAGACGATAAATTGCGACGTTGAACTCCGCTACTGAAGATGCTATGTCTCAAAAATTAGATGGAAATGGATGAATGAGAGTAAGAGGGGACACCAGATTCACTCTGCTTACTCTGGTAATCACAGGATAGGTACATAATGAAGCAAAAATCTAGACTAAAACTAGACAAAAACTGCGGAGTGACCGATCGAAGGTTCGGTTTCAGTTTTGGCCGAAAACCTAGTCTCTGTCAGACACTAATATATATGTAGAATTAAAAAATCTTTTATTTTCCCAGCATGACAATGTGTAACATTAAGTATCATCAACAACAAGCAAAAACGGTATTAGAATTAAAATAAAAAACGGAGTGATCCTTCACTGTGTTCCCTCGTTGCAAAAATGCAAAATTACCTAAATACTAAACTCATTAAATATTCTAGTTAAAACACCAAAATAGTGAACCAAAAGTTAAGCAATAATTCATAATTAATAGATCTGAAACATTATAAATCATAATATGATAACGATTTTGTAACTTTAGACTTTGAACTTTTAGGGGAGTTGTTTACTTGAGTAATGGTTATCGTAAAACGCGAGTGTTTCCTGGAAAATTTAATCTATCTCACCTTATCTTCAATGAAAACATGTGGATATTCAGTTTAAAACCTATTAAGCTGTTCGAATTTCTCTTTTAGAGTTTAAATAAAGGGAAATTATAGCTTGCTAGCTTTTACGTGTGGCTTCGCTCGCGAGGTTAAATGGAAATAACACATTCCGCTTTCCGCCCAAAGGCATGATCTTTTATGTTAAAAGACGGAATTTAATGCAGTGAGAGTAAAACATGACCTTATATGAAAAACAAGAGAAGATACAAGTATTATAAAGAATTTAATTGGCCGATCGCGGAACACAGAATTCGGCGGAAAGTAGAAACAGAATCTATTAATACTAGGTTCCCAGATTCCCTCTGTGTACCTTGCTTCGTCCAGGATACACCATGAAACTAAAAAATAAAAAATATTATAAAAACTATTTGAAGATTTAATACACGTTCGATCATTTATTTCGAACATAGCCTTTGGCGTGTAATTACGGATAGACCCCCACAAAGATGAAAGAGATCGGCATTATGATAACAGTTATTATGAAGGTTTTCTTGGACTCTTTGTCTTCGAGCTTTATACTTTGATAGCATTTTTATATTTTCGGACTATTATCCTTTTTTCGGTTTTACTCACTTTATATTATAATAGTTATTGTTGTGTTAATATAACAAATTGTTTCAATTTCTTTTTTATAAAAAGTGGAAATTTTAAATCAAAAATGTAAAGCTATCATTCACATTCNCGATTACAAATTAAACCT
>HE671140.1:30866-85392 GCA_000313835.2 Heliconius melpomene melpomene | reverse complement strand
ATGTTAAAAGACGGAATTTAATGCAGTGAGAGTAAAACATGACCTTATATGAAAAACAAGAGAAGATACAAGTATTATAAAGAATTTAATTGGCCGATCGCGGAACACAGAATTCGGCGGAAAGTAGAAACAGAATCTATTAATACTAGGTTCCCAGATTCCCTCTGTGTACCTTGCTTCGTCCAGGATACACCATGAAACTAAAAATAAAAAATATTATAAAAACTATTTGAAGATTTAATACACGTTCGATCATTTATTTCGAACATAGCCTTTGGCGTGTAATTACGGATAGACCCCCACAAAGATGAAAGAGATCGGCATTATGATAACAGTTATTATGAAGGTTTTCTTGGACTCTTTGTCTTCGAGCTTTATACTTTGATAGCATTTTTATATTTTCGGACTATTATCCTTTTTTCGGTTTTACTCACTTTATATTATAACTAGCGACCCCCTTGCGGCTTCGCCCGCTTTTACTACTGGATTATTCATATAATGTATGTTTGCAAAGCACTTAATATAATGTTAAAATTAATTAAACCCTAATGCACCCGCATTTTCGTAGTTTCAATAAGGATTTTCCAATTGTTTTACACAGCAAGGATTTTTTAGTAGGTACCGTAATTTTAAATCTGTGCTACTAATCTTTTCAAGTACTTATTAAAATATATTTAAATGACTATTTTTAGATAGTTAAATGACTATTTTTAAACGGAAGAAATTATAAACAAAAGCCTACCTACTAATAACTACTACAAAAAATATATCGCGCTGAAATAATACATTCAACTCTAATTATCCAATACGTGCAAACGCATCTAAATCTTCGTTGCTATAAAGGCAGGCGGGTTTTTTTTTTGCTTGTGGTTAATGCTGAAGAGGGTATTCTGTCCCTGATGAAAAGCAAGCACTACGTGGCTGCCTGTGAGGTAAATTAAATAGAATGCATCGGCCGGGAATCAAACACGGGCCGCCCGCGTGGCAGGCGAGCATTCTACCACTGAACCACCGATGCGTGTAAGGCAGGCGGGCACGGCGGACGCATGGCGAGTGGCGAGCCGTTTCGCAGCAAGGATTTTTTGATATTGTAACAACTTCTAAAGTACTTATTTAAATGAAAAACAGTAAAGACAGTTTTGATCTGCATTAAATGGCCAACGTAACTAATATACTTATTTATATGCTGAGAGTAAGGGATAAGTAAAACTTGAGTCGATACTGCTGCAGTGTCAACGACGTGATGTGTCAACAATTAAATGCGTTTTTCTCTTAAACTATTCGCAATTTCGAAATTGTGTAAAAAGCAAATTTTATCTTCGTTTAACGTAGAAAATTAATAAAGTATTTTAAAGGATAAGGATTAATACCATTATGGAAAAATATCCCTCACAATAAAAAATATATTGAAATTATTATTTTTAGACAGAAATATGATCACTACACGTTATCCTTAAAAGATAAAAATATGCTCTCGCGGACTTTTTTGTAGATCTCATTGAGAGGAACAATACTCCAGTACATTTTTTTCATGTAGTACTTACCATTAAAGCAGCGCATGCGCGAAAGTGTCTCAGCCGGTAGGACTTTATTCATATTTTTCGTATTTATGTTAATTTACATAAGAATGTACAAATAATAAACTATATATAAACCTTCTACGAAAAATACTCGACCTAATGGTGAAAACCGCAATAAAATCCGTTGGGTGGTTTAGAAGAAGAAGAGTTAGAAACAACAGACAGACACGAAAAGCGACTTTGTTTTATAAGATATAGGATAGTTATTGTTGTGTTAATATAACAAATTGTTTCAATTTCTTTTTTATAAAAAATGGAAATTTTAAATCAAAAATGTAAAGCTATCATTCACATTCACGATTACAAATTAAACCTATAAATTCGTCTCCCCCAGGATAAAAGTGCTCTAATGTCATCGTTTACGTCACTGTGACCTAATTTAGTTTTTAGACCAGCGCGGCGTCACTGAAAGTCCCAGAAAGATCCACTTATGAAATTTATATAGAACTTTGTAATTTTATTATTTCAGTTTAATGCTTTATCCGGATCTGTGGAGAGAATCCTTTTTCAAGACACTCCGTTCTCCTTTTTTTCGCCGGAATTGAAAAGGTGTGAAGTAGAAATTAATACATTCTCCTAAGTTAGGATTAAACACACAATCATCGCATTTACAGTCAGACGATGACCTAATGCGCCTTTTATTTTAGCGCCTTTTATTTTTCGTTTTAATCATTTATAACCAAACTAAGTGATAAGAACCCTCTCATGGCGCAGGGGCACAACCATCGCGTAAATATGGTGGTTGTGGGTTCGATTTCCACTTGGCGTAATGAAACACATATTTTTTTTATATCCAGTGACAACGAGGCGAAGCGTGGCATTGAGTTCCGCTATGCCCTAAGAATTAGGTGGCAGGGCGGAAGATTCTTAACACTAGGTTACCAGGTTCCCTCTGCCTACTCCGGTATGTACGAAATACAGGGTGAAGCTTCAGCAGTACCTAAGGTGGTCGCATTGGTTTTAACAAAAAGAATTTGCATATTTATTCACACTTTTTAACTTTATAATATTAATGTAAATAATATAGAGGAATCAACAATGTCATTGGCGCCGATAAACGCGTCCATTGTTCATTTGAAGTACACTCTCATTAAACTACTGTAGCGTTGTTATTCGATAGTTACATTTTATTGATGAGTACTTTGTGAAACTGTGCTATTTGATCATTGTAAAATTTTGAAGATATTTAATTTTATATTAGTCAGTATTGGGCGGCGTTGGGTTCCACCACTCCTCATGGTATGATTAAAAAAAGATACACAAGAATCTTTTTTGGTCCATAAGCAATAGCAGGGTAGATAGAATAGAATATAGAACCTAGTGTACAACACTGCTGTGAATTAAGCGGCGGAACTAAACCCCGCACCGGAGTAAGGAAATGATAATTCACTCCCCTGAATTTTATAACCATCGCTAACAGTCAGAAGCTATCCCACTTATCTTTTTAAGTAAAATTACACATAAAAATAAGTAAGTAAAAGTAAGTAATTAAATATAATAATATTTAATTATACATAAAAATAAGAAAAAAATCACAAATTATAATTATTTAACACGAATCTTATAAATTTTGTGTATTTAATCTAATAAATGACTTTTCTTGATAAGGTATTAGCGTCGGAACGCTCGCGACTTCCTTACTTGGCAACTTTAGGTATCATTAATCATAATTGGGGGTGTAATTTAACGATCATTATATAATGATATGTAGGTATTGACGGGCATATTCTTATTATTATTTTTCCGGCGGAAGTTGGGGGACAGAGTGTTTTAACACTAGGTTTCCTCTGATTCAACGTGAAGCTTATTTAGGTATTAAAGGGCATATTTTTAACGTTGGTTTTCCTATAGCTACTATAGGCAAAAATATAACATAAGTCAAAAAATCTAACAAAAAGTATATTTTTACATAACTTTACATAACTTTACATAACTTAAAGACAAAGCTTGCTGTCTGGCAGAACTTAACGCCGCTCTTTGTTTAATTAAGTACTTGATCAATTTCTTCTAGTTATTTAACTGTAAATATATTAGAAATTATATTAGAACTTGTTATATAATTGTTGATTGAGTTAGGGCGCAGGGCCACAAGCTTGCGACTGTAAAGGCGGAATTGAACCCATAACCGCCCCTTTTACAAGTAAACGCTCTGTTGTTGTGACGAGGGACGACGACTTCTATTGATTAAACTTTCGTTATTTTAAATACTATCAAGGTTTACGTGTGAATCGACAGTTTACGGCCATCCACACCTCAAGACCGCTAAGTTCTTAAAACTACTTAACTAATTTTGATGGGTTAGTCGTCTTCAGGGACTCGTTGAAACTTTCTTGCAACACCTCATATGTTGTGGTTTTGTTTAACCCGTTAAAAATTTTAATAAACATTTTCTATTTAAAAAAAAAAACATTATGAAGTTAAAAATTTTATTTGGTTGAATCTAAGGAACTGCTGCTTCGAATTACGAAAAAGACTCTTTGTGTTAGATAGTTCATTTATATAAGTAGGTATATTACTGGGTTATCTTACTTGATGAAGCCTAACAAACACTCAGAATGTGCCATGTACATTATAATATAGTCTATTGTTATTTCCACTTAAACCATATGGTATTTTTTTAGCACGTAACAGGGTACACAGAGGGAACATGGAAACCTCAGAAACCTAACGCTTGGAACTCAATACCGGGCTTAGCTTCAAAATGAAAATATTAAACACTTCATTTCCTCGAGTGGGAATCGAACCCACAACCTGTCACACTTACAGTCATTACTACCCCTGCGCCTAATACTTCTTTACAACATTTTTTAAAAACCCTTGTCACAATTTATAGTCAAAGTCATGAGCGTAGCTTTAAATCATCAGATTTTCACACTTCACTTTGACGCGCCTCCTAGAAGTCGAGCTGCTAATGAGATATTAATTATCTTTCTAATATAAATTTCAAAGTGTTTAAGAGGACAGTCGTGGCATAGGGTGGCAGAAACGTACGACGTACAACGTGATAGATTGTGGGTTCATTTCCCATTCCAGGAAATCAAATATTTTAATATATTATTTTTCTCGTTCTGTTAACGAGGCAAAACGCAACATTGAGTTCCACGTGACAACAATTACTCAAGTGAATAATTAAGAACGGAAGTGTCCTAATGGGAACGTAGTGTCATAATATTAGGTTTCCTAGTTTGATCTGCCTACTCTATATGCGGTGATAAATTCCGACACTCTACACGCAATCTCACTAAAATATAATAATAGGCGGAAAATTTAATACGCAGTGTCTTAACACTATGTACCATCTTAATGCGCTATATGCGTGAAATTAACAGAATAAATCTATATATTCTATATAATTATTATCATCTAGAGAATATCGAATACCATAAGTAAATAAGGCGCAAACAGTTTGTTTACCATAAAGCGCCAATTAACAAGGTGGCGGTGTTTGTAGTTCGAATTTGATTGAGAGGTTTAATTCTCTACTCGGATTTACTTCTGAGAACTATCTAATTTCAAATGGGTGTTATTGTTATATGATAATAATATAGTATGATTTATTTAAGACTAAATATAACCCCAGGCATTGCTTGGATTGTTGTTCGGATCATAAAAAATAAATAAATAAAAGAATGCTTTCAATTCCGCCACTCAACACGCAATGCTTCCAGAATTTGGTGGAAAATGGGAAAAGTAAGTGTATTAATGAAAACGGACTTAACACTAGGTTCCCAGGTCCCCCAGGTGACATTTAGAAATATTAATAAAAAAAATTCTCGTACCCTATTATACTATTCATAATATGTAGGTATACAAAAGTTCACAACGAACGGTTCAATAGATTAAGCATAAAAGCGTAACAAACGAACAAACGCACTATCGTGGTGAACTAAAATTGCAGTTCTTTAATCAAGATTTTGATATTTAAATTGAATGTTTATATTATTTTCATTTTTCATAATATACTAGCGTAATACAACACCGCACTTAATATGTAAACAATTAAATATTATGACTTTCAAGCTGAGATTTTGAAGTCGACGGCGTTGTGTTCCGTCATTCAAAACGTAATGTCTCGAAATAGCGCAGTACTCGCGGAACGGAGAGCCCTAACACTACGTTTCTATTGCCTGTATTGTTGTATGTGAGGCACCATCATGGTTTTTCATACATACAGTATTTTATATGAAAATATGTCAGATCTCATCTTGCTGTCTTATAATTAAGTCTCTTGAATTATAAATTCATACGGTAGAAACAAAAGGTCATTGCCCACAACGGGGTTAAGTTTTAATTAGTTTTACCCTCAATTCGGACTATATAAATATATACTGGGCTTGTTTACGTGAACATTTTTTGTACGTATCTTTCTTTTTACTGACGAAGATCTACTTATTTTTATTTTCATTCTTAATTTTCATTTCTTTGCTATTCTAGTAACGAGACAAAGCGCAGCGTTGAGTTCCGTCACTTAACTCGCAATGTCTTTAGAATTTGGCAGGAAGTGGGAAACGGAGTATAAGACAATCCGTTTACATCCGTATACACTAGATTTTAAAGTTTCCTTGATGGATAAGCGACTAAGTCTACCAAAATTCTCTCAGAAGAAAAGATAAATCAGCATATTCTCAAAACAACATACAAATTTGTCCATACATAAATCCATATTCCAAATACCTACGCTTCACTTCCTTAACCAGCAGTCAACAGTGAATCGCCGAACCATTTCCTGAACCCCAAGAGACTGAACTATTACTTAGTGTTTTGATTCATATTTATGTAGATACCGCAAACCTCCACGATCACTGCAAGACATTGACTAATGCCTGCCCATAATTTCTATCTCGTATAAACTCGCCAGTTCTGCAAGACCTCGCTCATCCCTCTCGTTTACTACTAAATTGAGGATTTCTTAAGGTATTTTAGAGGAATTTAGAGGTCTATTTAGAATGGTGCTCACAGAAGCATCGGTTAGGGATATTATCGTGCAACTAAACGTGCTAAGTCAGAAGATACATGTTTGGACAATTAGTCTATGATAAGTGAAAGTTTGTATTTCTGGTTTAGAATTGGCCTTCTAATTTGTCTTTCTTATTTTCTCGCTGTATTTCGTACGTAGCAGGATAGGCAGGGAACGTAGTGTTAAGACACTCCGTGCCCATTAAAATAAATCTATTCCCAACTAATATGTCATTTATGTCTTATTGTTTTTAGGTGTTAAATTAGAATTAAATTTAAAATAGAGGCTACCGTGGCACAAAACCCCAAATCTTATGTAGGTAAAACTAGATGGTGCGAGAGGAAATGAATTATTCTTATCTGGTGATCAGCCACGGCATTCCGCTAGTCTCGAAGGTGAAAAGTGGGGAACGGAGGGTTTTAGCACTAGATTCATTCTTTCTCCCCCCTATATACGTAATACAGCGTAAAGCAAAAGAAAAGAGAACAAATGACGGTGTGCACTTTGTTTTCTATTCTTTATTTATTTTGAGACTGAATTTGACTGAGTCTAAATTTTAACAAAGTAACAGAAACAATTATGAAATATCAAGCAGGATTTCCTACATAATAAACATATAAGCTACATTTATTGGGATACATATACGATACCGGAAGTTGGCAAACAAAATGTATTGAATCTGAATGAGATAATTGTTTACCTCGCACGATTACAAGGAAGTACTAAAGGACCGGAACTCTTTATTGACTCTCTCTCTCTCTAGTGAATATAATATAATAATAGTATAATAGATTGTTATTTGTATAATTACTGTTTACTTGATTATATTATAGAGGAATTTAGTGAAATTATCTTTAGTGTATAGACGTGTTATATAACTTTTAGTTTAAGTAAAATATTTAATATTTCCGTTTTACCTTTTTAAGGCAACTTTGTGTTGCATTATTTAAAGATTTACCTTTATAATATAGTCTATAACAAAAATAAAGCAGTATCTACTTTTAGAGATAGCGCGGGCGTACCTAGATAAATAAATATTTTTTATTAAATACGGCAATTTTTGTGATCAAAATCAAATATAGTAGCAAAAGATTTAAATAACGATTTATGAAGCGTACCAAGTACCCATAGATAAAAAGACTAATATAACTAACCAATTTCCCTTAAATATTCCTCCAAGGAGATATCTTAACAGTAGGCTTCCTCTGCCTAGGTTATGCAGAGGGATACAGCATGAAGCTGAAAAAAAAAACAAGAAAGAAGCGGTCAAAGCCGCACGAGAACCACTAGTATGTAAATAAATTAAAGTTCTTATCAATTACAAATATATACATACTCGTATAAAGAAAAATGCCTTCAGGTGAAGCTCACAAACGAAACACAATATCAATGATACTGAAGAATGGTCACGTATCAAGTTGAAGGCCTCGTGCGGAGCGAAATAGTGACAATAGGAAAAGAGAAAAATGGTGAAATGTTACTGTGAAGACTGTAGTTTCAGATTATTTATTCTTTCTGCCTAGAAATAAGGAGTGGTTTATGTTTTTTTTGTTTCAGGAAAAGCGAGCGAGCGAGCGTACGCGTCACCTGAAGTCTAATATATAGACACTTTCCTATATTTAAAAATTTAGACCTATCGTTTCAAATTGCTAACCTAACCTAACCTAACGCTATAAATAGAAATAAATTATTTCCAATTTTTAAAATTTCTCTATCAAAATATCTCTCTAATAGTACAGTTGCACAATCGTGGTTAGCAAATAACTTTTAATTTACCAAAACAACACTTCACAGATTAGGGCGGCCTTAATTACTTTGAAGTAAGTTCCCAGAACAAAGCCCGATTCAGTACTTGTTATCTAAACAGTGGAACTTTCAATAATCAACAAATATTTAAGGCGATGCGAGTTGTAGTTGTTAGTTTTGAACTACAGTTGTGCTTGTAGGTACGAGAGTAACGTAAAGTAACTTTACATAGGTTGTACTTCGAAACAAATTAATAAGAAATGTCTGTTGCCTGTTCACTCAACGACAATTCCGCCGAATTCCGAAAACATTGTTTGTTGAGTTCCAGTGATGATACCAGAGCGAGGAAATGAAAATATCAAATGTTTTACTTCCTCGAGTGAGCAGTGAATATTCAGCAATTTTCCAACTTTACGCGAGATAGATATAATATGTATTATCAAAAATATCGGATAACTCCCTTAAGGCTACTTGGACTACAAATGGGCCCTAATTTATTATAGGGGACTTACAGTCGACCTTCGACAGTTTCGAGTTCGTGATAAATAGGACCCTACTTCCTTGTTACGAGTCATGAAAACGCCAAAGTAATTTACTGTCAATATATTAATATATCTTCTTGATATTTAAGATGTAACGATGGCACAGTGTGCGACTGTAAGCACGACGGTTGTAGATTCTATTTCGAATCGCGGATTGAATTTCCGCTAATTTAAAGTTTCGCCATTCAGCACGTAATGTCTAAAAAAAAGGGGGCAAACGGTATGTCTCAACACGAGGGTCCCTCTGCCTACCCTGCTTTAGCACAGTCTACTATGAAGCTTAAATAAATAGCTTTTGTAACATAAAAACTATCAACAAGATGTAGTCTAAATCCTTCACAAATGGACTATCCAATACAAAAATAAATTTTCAATTCGGAGTATTAGTTCCTGTGATAAGTCCAATGAATAAACAAACTCTTCTCTCTTATAACTATGATAGTACACAAGATTATTATTAATATTAATACAAACTTTAAACCAATCCATCATCGTAGAAAAAAGTTTCATGTGAATTTTCTAACATTATGTACTTATCCCCTGGCGTTAGATAGATCGTTGTTAGAATTACAGTTTTAGTATAACATTAACATTAGCTTTTTTCCTCTTTCCGTAGTTATTTTTAAGCTTTACGCTAATCACACATATAACAAGACTAGCGGACGCGCGCAGCTTCGCTCGCTTATTTAGGGGTGAATGAAACATATGTTCAATGAAATATTTTTATGAGTCTAAATTTCAAAATTTATAAATATCAGTGGCGATTTAAAGATTTTTCCATACATACTTTCAACCCCTTATTTTCACACTTAGGGGGTGAATTCTAGAAAACCATGAAACATATGTTCAATGAAATATTTTTAAGAATCTAAATATCAAATTTTATAAAAATCGGTGCCGATTTAAACTTTTTTCCATACAAACTATCAAGCCCTATTTCACCCCTTTAGGGTTATAATTTTTCAAAATCCCTTCTTAGTGGATGTCCAGATTACGAAAGTAAACATCTGTCCAAATTCCACGTTTCTACGCACAGCGGTTACGGCTGTGCGTGCGTCTTACCTCAGTCAGTGAGGACAAGTCCTTTTATATATATAGATAAGCAAAAGGGACCTAGGGACGTAGTGTTAAGACACTTCCGTTACCAATTTTTCAAGTCCCCGTCTAGATAGCCAGTAATATATATAAATATCCAATCAAGTATATCAATTTCCCTTTTGAACCCACCAAATATTCAAAACATAACACTTTGAGTTGCAGAACTATAAGCCACACTTTACCTAGTCACCAGAGCAAGAAAATGACAGTAATGCGGAATACCTTCATTTGAAATGAACCCACTTTCAGACGCTGTGCTGCTGCACTACAATGGCCTCTAATATTTGATTTGATTTAGAGATTTTTTTTACTTTCCAAAGAATGGTTTCAATTATTTCATGCCTTTTTCAGAATATCAATTTATTCTGAAAGAACATCAATTTAGACTGATAGAGACTAGACTGTAGGGTAAAAATCATGAAACATTTTTCATAAAACAATAGAACAATATTAAAATATGCTCGAAAAATTTATATTTTCTAATCAAAAATTCTAATAGTAATTTTCAATTTCAATTACAGTACAGTACTACAGTACAATATTTCACTGAGTAAAAAAATGATGTAAAAAACTACATTCTTTTGTTTTTTATTAATATTTAACTAACTTCTTTTTTTTTAAAAAAGGAGAAGTTTCTATATACGTTAATTAAAGATTTTTTTGTGTTTGTCCGTCGATTCGTATTTTTTGTTTAAAAGAGCCTTACCACCAAGACAGGATCTGATGATAAGCTTTATGTGTAATTAGAAGGATCTGGGGAACCTAGATTTAGATAACACTCCCGTACCTCACATTTTGCTCGTTGCGATTACCAATCGAGGAAATGAAATATTTAATAGTTTCAACGAGGCAAAGCGCGACGTTCAGTTCCACCACTCAACATAAAATGTTTCTAAAAATGAATTGGGGAACGGAATAACTTAACACTACGTACTTTGCTAAGTGCGGGATTCAATGCAAACGTAAAAAAAGGCAAAATAATTTCTGTTCCTATAAATTATTTCTTAATCCTGCATACAAAATTGCTTATAAAGTGTTCTTTATATTAATAGTATTGTGGTATTAACGCCATTAAGCACGCGTCCCTTGTAGCTGCCATTCTATACAAAATAATTAAGCTTTCAACTATGAAATTGAAATTCTTTGTGAACTTCATGTTGTACTAAAATACTTTTGTTTTAATTACATTTTTCATTAAAAAAATTTTTTTGAGCTACTTTTTACAGCATAATTGGGTAGGCTGAGCGTACCTAGTGTTAAGGCACTCCGTTGCCTATTTTTCGGCTCATTTTTTTTAAAACAAGTCAACCAGAAATATTTTAAAACAGAACATGACAATTAGAAATATATATTACGTTTATATTTCCACTTCCTTTGCTTTGCACTTTGCAAAAAGTATGAAATTTGGAACGGTTATAGTTTATATAGAGAAGAAGTATACAATGCTTTTAGTACATTATAAAATATATCAAATTAGTAAAATCATATACACCACACATGTTTGACGTTCGTAAAAAGTGACAGGTTGTTATAGCAACACGTATTGTACGCATCAATTGGTTCTCTTGCGGAAGTAAATCTTCCTTTATTTCACAACACTTCAATATTCCAACAAACTTCTGTGAAATGCATCGTATAAGTGAAATTTTATCGAGCGTCAAAACCTTTGAGATTCTCCTCCTAATAGTATTCAAGGCCCGTCCGATGACACGAGACTGCATATTTATGACTTTTATGCATTTGAATTATCGAACCCCGTCCACGTATTCTTTTCACGCTTCACGATGTATCTCCATAGTCTAGGCAAAAGTGAATTTAGTGTAAAGACAATCCGTTGACCACTTTTCTGGGAATCCTGGAGGCATTGCATGTTGAGTGGCGGAACTCAACGCCGCACTTTGCCTAGTTACAAAAGCGAAGAAATGAAAATATTAAATATTTCATTTCCTTGAGTGATTCCTATCACATTCACAAAAAAATATCCATAACTCGATAATTTTAAGATTTTTCTCCCTAACCAAAACATACACAAACATACATACATACATACAAAATATACAAAACTCCCATAGCATATTACTATAAAGAGGTAGGTAGGTGTAGGTGTCGGTGTCACCCAGCCACGGGTATCGCGCGCTCCATTAAACGCGACTCGCATGAAATATGGCAAATCATACATGAATAATCTTTGCATCATTTTAAATATTAGACGGGTTATATTTTTAAGGTGTTTTTCTTCTTCCTGTTTTTATTTCAACATGGTTTTTTTTGTACTGCCGAGTTTTTTTTTCTTATATTTATCTTTGTATTTCTTAGGGCCATCGTAGCTCAATGGACAGGTACAGATTGTCAGCTGTAAGCCTCGCTCGGTGAGACAAAGCCCGGCATTAAGTTCCTCCGCTCAACACGCAATGACTTCAAAATTCAGCGAAAAGTGGAGAACGACAGAATTCTAATCGAGACTCCTAGCACTAGATTCCCAGGTTCCTTCTGTGTACCCTGCTTTGCGGTATAAATCACAGACTATCTTTAGATGAAAAAAAAAACGATAATATAATTACCAATTTCTGCATTTAATTAATGAGTAAACTATAGAGACATGTTACTGTTTTACTTCTCACGGGAAACAGCGTGAAGTTAAAAAATGTCATGTGTTTAAATCTATATTATAAGAATAATAATAAATAATAATGCTAGCTAAATTTTGAAAAATTAATGAAATATTAAAACAATTCAGAAAATTTTATTTATTGTGGCTATTAAGTATTAATTTAATAGGACATAGTGCCGCAGTGGAACAGCGTCGAGCTGTAATCGAGACTGTTGCTGGTTCGATCCCCATTCGGATTATATTTCAATTAATTGTTGTCCTCACTGCGGAAACTTATACTTATTGTGGAAATAAAGTACGTCCTGCTGATCCCTAAATATATTCTATACCAAATAAAATTCTATACCAAATTAGAATTTGCTATCATCGACTTAAGTTATTATGAAACCAAGACGGCGTCAAATTTAATTCGAATCTCTAATAAAGACTAAGACCTTCAGACACCAAGAAACGTTTTAATACAGAATCAGCATTATGTCTAGATTGCTTATTTAAATACTATGTTTCTACCTAGACTGAGGAACTCGGTAGAAATGAGCCGTGAAATAAACTTCGCTCTAGAAGTAATTTGATTTTGTAATGCATTCTCAGGTAAACTACCTGTGACCTGTAAGATGGTAAATGAAAAATAATTAATTTTAAGAACTATTAGAGATCGTCATGTCCTGGGGGAGCAGCATAATAACTGTCTGTAAACGTGACGGTTGTGAGTTTGAATCCTACTCGGGATAATAAATGTATTATCTTTATTTTCTCGGTCTGGTTACAGACAAAACGCGGTGTTGTGTTCCACCGACCAACACACAATATCTCTAAAATTGGGCAGAAAGTGGAGAATAGAGTATCATAACCCCAGGCTTCCTTTTGCGGGACACAGCATCAAAAATATTTTACCAATAACAACAAACGTTCTGCCAATGAACGCTGAAATGTACGTAGACTAGAAAATAGAGAGGCATATCACTAGGCCCTTTCCTTTTTTGTATGGAAGGTCGGATAAAGAAGCGACTTCACACATCTCTCTCTACCTTTCCCGCTGTACAGGATAAAACCTGAAGCTTTTAAAAAAACCGTACATATTAGGTAGTAACCTACACTTACGTAAACGGTCACACACATCTGTGCCACTATAGCCTCAAAAAGCATTTCAATACCATAAAAACTTTCTTAATTCACCATATTAAGCACTTGGCACCGTTCTCCCGTTGGCGACGGGACCTGCAGCAGTATGTTACAAATAAAGTGTAGACGTTCAATGTTACTCCACTCTACCTAATTAAGCCATTTTTAAAAGTTTCAAGACATTTTGTAAGAAAGTGTGCTCTGAAAGCTCTTATTGTTTTTTTTTATTTGGCTATGCGTTGGATTGGCCTTTCGTTTTGAGGCAAAGGTTAGTATTTTCTTATATAATTACAGATTTTTTATTTTGTATAGCTTCAGTCGCTTTTCGCGTCTTATATCAACAGTATAATCTTCATTGTCAGACAAACATCTGATATTTTTTTTAGCTTGATGCCGTACTCCACATGTAACAGGATAGGCAGAGGGTACTTAAAATTAAGACACTATGCACGCCACTTTCTGCCTAGTTTTCAAGACCTTAGATAAAAACATAGACATACGTATTGAGGAGCGGAGCTTAACACCACCCTTTGTTTAGATAGCAACGCAAGGAAATGAAAATATGAATTTGCCAATGCGCCACGACTTGCCAATAATACTTTACTTAAAATATTCAGCTTTACTTTAAAATTATTAAAACTAAAACAAATTATAGTCCGCCATTTTAATGCATCCCCGCCATTTTCATTGGATTGGATTTACAATAGTACCCTGTAGTAGCTTAGAGTTCTACGAATTCTAATTCTAGGTTGCCATTCTAATTGTATTAAAATATAGCGGCTAAAGTATAAATAAAAAACCATTAAGTACAAGTCAAACTCAGGCACTGGTAATTCCGCACCAATTTTATAATTGTAGATAAACGAGACTGTGACTGAAAAACGCAACTGGTATTTTTCGATTACGTTGATTTAAAAGCTCAATTATTTTTGTGTCTTAAGAGACTATACAGTTAGATATTTATTTCTACATTCTCTACATGATCATAAGAAATGGTAATAACAGACGCATAGATGTCTATCAGACAGATGGACAGACTAAAAAGTGATCCTATTACGGTAACCTATTGGGGTGCAGAACCCTAAAAATATCAAAAATCTCGTTAAAGCAAAATAACAGTTTAATATTTACAATTTCTCACTCCGTCTTCGAATTCAAATAAAATGCGATGTTTTAATAGATTTTATTTTTCAAATAAGAATTATGTAAATTGATTATTTACAATTCACAATCAAAGAAACTCGAAGGCCCGAAGTTTTATAGCGTAACGGGAATAACGAGGGCGTTACAATAAATTTCCACAAATTATTTATTATTTTATTTTACAGTTATGGATTTCTTTGAATTTAAGTAATGTTTTACTAACTGGTACACTTAACTATACGTATTTTTTTCTTATAAATATAATTAGTTCAGTAGTTTTAAAGGGTTTTATTTACCTCGAATTCGTCGACTAAATCTATTAGAGATCATTTTAACACCAGTTGACCTGAATTTTTAAATTGAAATTGAATTGTTAACGTAAAAGTTAAATTTCTATTTATGGCTTTTCAATTTAAACATAGTTTAGTTATAATAGAAAATATTAAACTTCACATGATATGCGGGTATGAAACTAAGCGGGCAAAGCAAACAAACAACTTAAATACACTACTTAGCTTCTCTTCACGGAGAAACCTTAGCAACTGTTGAGTTCAAAACGTTACAGGTGCTGATTTTATACAATTAAAATGAGAAAATGTTTTAATATCTTTGTTGTTTATTAAATTTACTACTTTCTACCAATTCAGGAGCTATTAACGTACTGAGTTGCGGAACTCAACCGCGCTTTGTCTCGTTATCGGAGGAATATTATTTCTCATATAACTAAAACTCTATTATATACCGTCTACTTAACAATATTCTCACATTTCAAGATATTAATATAGTAGATCCAATAATCTCATATGCGATATGAATGAAGCGATATGAATGAAGTAAAAAAAGACCGTTTAGAGCAGCGTTTAAAAAGAAAACGTGAGATGAGGACTTCTTTGGAAAATCTCACGAAGTTCCATATTAAATTTCCTATTATCCTGATATCAGAATATTAAATACTACATGTAGAATATTGATACCATCGTTGCGCAGCGGTTCAGAGTCTTGCTGTAGATACAAATATTGTGGGTTGGATAAAAATAATTAATTAACTCGAGTTAATTTTTTATTTGCTTGCTCGGGTAATAAAACAAGGAGCAGCTCAGTTCATATGAAAAAATACGTTAAAAAATTGGTATCTTGCTCAGAAGCTAGATATGAAATATGCTATTTTTCAACAAAATATAACAAGTACCGATTTATATAACAAGTAACAATGCTGAAAAAGGAAAATTACTAGATACTTTTTCTCGAATTATTTTTGTTAGAACGATTATTAAAACCTATCAGAAATTATAAAATTCACGAACGGGAACGAAATTGTCTTGTTGAGAACGGTGTATCTTAACACCAGGTTCCCACGTTCCTTTTGCCTACCCTAGTATATGCGGGCTACAGCGTAAATCTAAGAAAATCCTATATAACAAAAGGACGGAGCCACACAAAAAACTTAGTTTAAATATTTAATTTAAACTTTCATTTAAGTGCTCCAACAAAACGTAATTTATCGTGACGGCGCATCGCGAACAAAAGGGACAAAGTGTCATCGTAACGAGGCCCCTAATTCCCACAATAGGCTCTATCACACTCAAAGACTAACATTCATAATTCACAAATGTTATATTTTTCATATCGAAATTAAATGGGTCTTTTGTTACGAAATGATAGTAATATCCATTTAAGGCTTAAATATTATTTTCCTTTTTAAAAATATTGTATAATAAAAATATTATTTAGATTTTTTTTATATAATTAGACGATATAATTAGATTATACAAGTCTTTATTAAGGGATTTCTTTAGCGATATTACTATTATTTACGCTACATGCTGTCGCTCTCGCACATAGAGGGCAGAATGAGGGAACCCAGGAATTGAAATTAAATTATTAAATGAGAGTTAAGATTATATATAATATTCTTTTACCATTGATATATTTCCGTTTTACACTTTCCGCTGAATTGTTTATCAAGGGGACAGAACCTAGTGACGTGTCACTCATGTTCAATACTAAGCTTGAAAGAAACAATATTTTTGAAATTCAAAGAAGTGCTTAATATCACGAAGTTCACGAACCCTGTTAAAGCAATACGGTAGGTAGAGTTAAAGAAACACTCTTTTCCTTCTATTAAAGGTTGGTCAAAACTTTATAGCCGAGAAATACTGACGTTGAATATTTCAAAATATTTCTAAAGCTTCGCCGAAAATATTTAAATAGGAAAAGTTTTTGCGCAACCAACTTTAAATATTCTTGCGAAATTTTGTACGTTTCATGCAACTCAGTTTGCAAATAGCTCGCGATATTTATAGACAGAAAAAACAAAACAAGACAAAGAATGGTAGGAGAGAAGCCAAGCATATTAGAGACAGGGAACCTATGGATACTCCCAAATTTTTGAGACTACGTGTTTAATGACAGAACCCAACGCCGCGTTTTGCTTACCAGAGCACTAGAGGCTTACAGACTACTAGAGGAACTCAATGCTGCACCTCACCTACCACAGCGGAAGAAATAAAACAACTAGCTAATCTCATAAACCGCTTATTCACTATTATATTTTGGCAAGCTTAACTTAACATTTTCGACTCCAGAATTCGGCGAAAAGTGGGGAACGGAGTTATGTGCGGGATACAGCGTGAAGCTATAAAAGCTGACTTAAAATATGAAATTTTATTAAATAAACAAATAAAAAATCTTTGTTCGATGACTTCATTATTTTTAATTGGGACTGATTGTGTTTGCTCTAAATAATAATCGAGTGACATAGGTATGGCAGGTTTAATTAGTGTATGTTTATAACAATTTTTATCTCTACGCTGTAATTCTATCAAAGCACGGTAGGCAGAGGTAACCTAGAAACCTGGTGTTGAGATAATCTGTTCCCACTTTCTGCCGAATTCTGAAGACATTGCGTGTTGAGTTGCGGCACTCAACACCGAGCTTTGCCTCACATCTAGAGGTGCTATGTCATAGTCTGACGATTATTTAAAAAGACTATTAAGTATTTTTTTTATTATCATCAACTAGCGGACGCGCGCAGCTTCGCTTGCGTATTTAGGGGTGAATTCTAATAAACCATGAAACATGTGTTCAATGAAATATTTTTAAGAGTCTAAATTTAAAATTTTATAAAAATCGGTGGTGATTTAAAGATTTTTCCATACAAACTTTCAACCCCTTATTTGCACCCTTAGGGGGTGAATTCTAGAAAACGACGAAACACGTGTTCAATTAAATACTTTTAAAAATCTAAATTTCAAATTTTATAAAAATCGGTGCCGATTTAATTTTTTTTCCATACAAACTTTCAACCCCTATTTCACCCCTTTAGGGTAAAAATTTTTCAAAATCCCTTCTTAGTGGATGTCCAGATTACGAAAGTAAACATCTGTCCAAATTTCATGTTTCTACGCACAGCGGTTACGGCTGTGCGTGCGTCTTACCTCAGTCAGTGAGGACAAGTCCTTTTATATATATAGATTAGTGAGAAAGTGATAGAAACCCGGAGAGAGGAATATAGGCAACCCATAGCTTCATTAACTTCGGCTTGTGGAACTCATATATTTTTCGTAATTCCTGAATTATTTCCTTTAAAATAAAAAAGTAATGTATAGTAAAAAAATTATATTTTTTAAAGTCACGTATATAAGGACACATGTGCTGCTAAAACTAATGTAATAATACCGTAATTATGTAAATTCGTTCAGCGGTTCTCAAGAGTTAAAAAAAAATACAAGTTCCTTTGCAGTCGAATAAACAAATTTGCACCGATTCCTCTCGTGTATGGATTAAATTAAATTATCTTAAAAGAATATAAAAATATATAAATGGTCCTAATAAAGAATAATTTATTTAGATCCACCAGTGATGACATAAACAATATATAATAATCGTATTAATTCTACATTTCTTATAACTAAATGCAATTTTTTATTGTAAAAACCTTATCCGACAATAATGGTCTTCACACTGGGTTCCCTTTTATTACCTGCTACCTACGGGAAGTATCCCGCAGTAGCGTGAATTTGAACCCAAAACCTTCTCGTGGTACTGCGCCACGAATGCCTTAATTTTTCCAGGTTTCACATAATTATCTATCACTGAAGCTGTGATTCCGCACCTTAAATTTACGATCTCGTAAATTTTTTACGTTCCCTAAAGAAGATTCATTTATATATTACTTTACAGGTATTAGATGTGTAGAAATAAATATTGTACATATGCGATGGTTGTGGATTCGATTTCTATTCGGAGAATTAATCTTTTCATTTTCTTACTTCTGAATTATTTTTATTTCACCGTTATAGTAGACATAGCGTGGCGATGAATTCCGTGCTTAACCCAAATACCAATGTTGTCAGTGAGTGTTTTAAAACTAAGTTCCTTTTGTTAACCTACTTTAATATATCAAATATTCTGTGATATTAAATCACGAATCATGATAGAATGCGCACATCAGGATAGATAGGGTGAACCTGGGAACATAGTGTGAACACTTCCGTTTCCCACTTTTCGCCAAACTCTAGAATCGTTGTGTATTGATAAGCGGAACTCTGCGCCGTACTTTGCCCCGTTACGATAACGAGAAAATGTAAATATTAAATATTTAATTTCCTCGAGTGGGAATCGAATTCACTCTGAATCGAATGACATCTGTCGCATGTACCACGACTGGCCTCATCATCAAATATGTTACATCGAAAATGTAAATTAATTCTAATTTTTCTATAAGAGGTACAAGGTCTTTATACCGTACATTTCCCATTGAAAATTGACTAGACTCGGAAATTACTTTATTACAATAACAATAAATCAAACATCAAAGAACTTTCCTTTATCAGAGATGTCCCTCCAGGTCGTATATTGTCTTCTCAACAATACGTTTTAATAGCTACTCAAAAATGTATAAGATTTGCAAAGTTTTTCATGGAAATAAATTAAAATATACAAGATGGGGTGATTTTTTTGCTTTAAAGTATAAAGTTGGGGTGTTTTTTTTTTTGTTATTATCCCGTATATAGCTGGATAAGTAGAGGGAACCTAATGTTAAGACACTCTGAATCACATGCCATCAGTTACCAGAGTGGGGAAATAAAAAAAAATATTCCCTCGAGCGGAACATAGAAGAGTCAGACCCTGGGCTGTTCTGTTCTGTTCTTTCTATTATGGCGTTCCGAGCGTGCCAGTTGAGCACAAAATCACTTCGCCAGTGTCACGTTGAATGGAGAAACCCTGGGCTACTACGCCACGACGGCCTCGACGATAAACTAATTTGTTTGAAAGTTTTGATTAATTGCAGTGTTAGAAGTGTTGACTTAAGTTTTATCATGAAAATTTTATTATAGTGCACTTGATATGTATCTCACAGAATTCTTGATGGTTGTCAATTCGATCCCCATTCGGGAAGATGAGAAGAAGAAGAAGAATTTATCTAAAATTATCTTTTTATTTCTAATTTAGTATATAAATCTACCACTCACCAGGCAATATCAAAAATTTCGGGTGGAGAGTCAAAGGAAAAACAGAGTGTCTTACCACTTTGTGTCATGCTATACGAGAGAAAAAGTGACGTTGTTTTTGATTATTTACTTTATTAATGTTCAGATCAATCGTTGTGTATAATTAATTATACCACACAACAAAATATACCTCTAAAATTATCCTACGTTTTATCCTACCTTGACATTACTCAGTAAGCACAATAATGAAAAAAAAACCCATAATACTTTAAAAAATTTAAAAAAAATTTGTTCACAATCCTCTCCCTTTCACCTCTCCCCAAGTATAATAGCGTAAACTTATAATTAGATAAAGTCGGTCTGTCCGTCGTGTCATCAAAAATGTACGTTACAACTTCCCTGTTAACAACTCATAAGCAATTAGTAGGTCTAATTTACTTGTTCCCAGAGCTCTGTCGCAGGTCGTGCCCTAGTTTAAACTGAGGCTTTTTAAATAACCATGTATGTGGACCGTATAATGGTAGAAGAGGCTGTTTTTCAGCTCTTTTTTTTTACTTTAGCTTTACGCTATATAAGATACTCCTATTAAGTTACTTCCATTTACTACTTTCCGTTAATTTCTGGAGGCACTGTGCATCCCAATTTGTGAGATTGAACCACTATAGCCCACGTGGCCCAGGGACCCAAACGTGTGACAGTAAACGCTATGGTTGTGGGTTCGATTCTAACTTGGGTGAATGGAATATTAAATATTTTCATTTCCTCGCTCTGGTATGCCAAGTAAACCGTGGCTTTAAGCCCCACCACTTAACATCCCGAGAATTCAGCAGCTAGTGGGGTGAGAGTATCTTAACACTAGGTTTTCAGGTTTCCTGTACCTACCTGTAAATATTGGTCATGTATAATAATTGAACGACTCCTGAATTATGAAAGTCCCTAATTAAGCTTTATATATTTAAATAACTGCTTGTTTTTTTTTCTAACTAAAATAAATAATAAAATTCTAGCTTTGAATCTAGATCAACTTCTTCGGAAAACATTTTATCATTTTTATAGACAAGTTCAATAGACTTGCCTATGAATGTATACTTATCTTTGGAGTCGAGTGCTCCTCAACGTTTCTAGTAACATAAGGGTCAAAAATATTTAACGTATGTTTTTGTCTTCGCAAATATTTTGTGTTTTCAGGACAAATAGAAAGAATATTGTGTGAGGACACTTTGTTTTACTTCTTGTTTTGTACTGAAGATCGACAAAAAGCTCGAAAATTAAAATGTTTTTAGTTAATATATGTGGGTTGTATTACATGTAAAGCATGTATTTTTATAAAAGCTGTACTCATACCTAGCACTGTAGACACAAGGAATCTACTATTATTAAGACACTCCGTTCTCCAAGCACTGCACAATTTTCAAGACTTTACGTGTTGAGTGGTAGAGCTCAACGCCGCGTTTTGTCTTGTTATCAGCCAAACTAGCCAAAGTTAAATAATTTTATTCAAAATAAGAAGCATGTAACTTCTACAGTCAGAAGTATATAACGTCTAGTTTCATTTTTTGAACGTGCAATAATTATAATTTACCATCAGTTCAATAAAATTAATGTCTCAGACCTGTCGATAACCAGCCCAAGAAACTCAAAGGGACTTTTTTATATCAACAACAACAATTTATTCCCTTTGATTAGGAATCGAATCCACAAAAAAGTAAGACAACAGACAGACCCTCAAATTTCACATACTATATTTCAAAAAAAGCATATAAAAGCTTTCGATAACTCAATTTACAATTAAACGCGGGTATTTCGATAGCTAGAACAAGGCCAATGCGGGCCTGGTAATCGGATTTATGCCTCGTAATAACAATATATTACTTTTTATGACTATTTCATAGTGTTCTGCGGAGACCTCGGGCATATTTTACAAAGGGAATGGGTAAGATGGATACCATAGTGTTGATCCTGGTGATAGATTGCTGGGATTGATAGTATTAGGTAGTTCAGGTTGGGGATAAAACGTCTTAAATGGTTGCCGAAATGCGGAATCTATACTTAATATAATAAAGCGGAAGAGTTTATTTGTTTGTTTGTTTGTTTGTTTGTTTGTTTGAACGCTAAGATCTCTGGATCTACTGGTCCGATTTACTATGTTTTTGTTTTGTATGAAAGCTGCATTCTTCAGAAGTGCTATAGGCTATATAACATTACATTACATATATATACTAATAAATTAAAATACTTTCTAATTTGACGTGCAATTTATTCTGCCATGTTAATAACAACCGTCGCGTCGCTACGCAACCGTTACCGCGACATTTTGATATTCATCCTTATGAATAGCCACTCTGAACATTTGATCTAGATTGAAATTATAGTTTACTGTATAGCATTCTAATAAATAATTAAGGAGATGTCACTGATTCCAAATGACCTAGCCTACGAGCGGCATTGTATGACCGACGCGAACGGGCAGATGACGTTGACGGTTTTATAAATTTTCATACATTTTCGAACTATTGTTAATTTTTATGTTATTGATTGCTGTTTATAATTAATTTAAGCTACACTTTGGTTCTCTTCTTATTTTATTTGATATTGCCCGCTAAAATTATCCTATTTAATAGAGAGAAATGTTTAGTTATTTCGTAGAGTCGATATCTATGTAGCACGCACGGAAAACTTTAGGTACTTTTTCTAATATTAAGAACACCTATCCTTTAGTTACTTTTAATCCTTTTGTTGGTTCATTTCAATAACTCAGATATTTTTTTCTAATAATAAGTATCTACTTATTATTCTTTTTGATTATTTAGGCCTATATTTCCTTACTAATTCTAATGAAAATTGAAAATAATTTCATGGATATATTTAATAAATATTCTTATAGTTGAAGCAGGCGTAGCCGCGTTCGGGTCCACTAGTTCTGAATAAATGTGTTTTTGTGATAGAGGCTGTTAGAGATTTTTTTAGGCAAAGCACGGCATTAAGTTCCTGCCAACAAGGAATTCCTTCAGACATGTTCACTGGGTTCCCTTTGCCTACCCTGCTATGTCCTGGATACAACTTGAAGCAATGCTACTGTGATATTGCTATAATATAGTCAATGATTTTATTGGCATAGCGGCAAATCGTATAAGTGTAAAATGTAAACGAACCACTTGTGGGTACGACTCCCACTCGGGTGGGTGAATGAAAATTTTTATTTTCTTATATAACGAAAAAATATTATTTTGTTGGAAGTTATTAAAAGTAATTTACGTAACGTTTATTAGTTTATAAAAACTAATAAACGTTACGTAAATAATAAAAAAATAAGCTATAATTAACGTTGTATATCCGTGCAATAGCAAAAAATAAAATAACAAAATTGCTAATAGTAAAAATAAAATATGAAAAGGTGAATTTATTTTTAAAATACTGATTTTAAAGTGAGGAAAGAATAAAAAAGTTAATTCATTTTTCACATTTAATTTTCGTTGAGACCAATATGTATTAATTGAAATAAATTTTGTGAAATTTATTCGGAAATTCTGTTTAATACAGCGTGAAATAATTTGTAATTCCGTTTAAATTTATGTGAAACGAAATATAATAATCATACTTATAATTTTAACTTTTATTTGTTCAATACTGTACATATGTTATATGTAGTACATGCATTTATACATTTGTAGTTTATGTAAATGACTGTAATAAACATTATTGTCAGGTTTTCACATTTTTTAACGCTGGATTCCTTCCTTTTTACATCACATAGCTGGGTAAGTAGAGGGAACCTAGTGCTAAGACACTCTGTTCCCCACTTTCTATCGAAATATTCAAAATATTGTATCATTTATGGTAGAATTTAACGCCGCTTTTCGTCTTGTTACCAGAGCGAAAAAAATAACTTACTTCATTCCCCGGAATCGGAAAAGAATCTACAACCGCCGTATTTATAGTCAGACGTTGTGCCGCTACGCCGTGATGCCCCGTAAGCTTACTCTTATACTATAAACCATAAAATTTCAACATAAATCTATAAAAATAATGCGTATCTCAAAGGATTTTATCCTCGCTTTTCCAATACTTATAATTTGGTACATAGATTTTCAATATTCAACGTTATGGTCGACGTCGCCTTATCTTACTTTCAAAGGCATTTACTGCTAAATAAATCTAAACTTTAAAATGTTTGTGAGAAACTTCTTAGTTCGGTAGTAGAGCAAAAATTTAAAAAAAAAATTGTTTAGAAATATGGTAATGTATGGCAAATTAAAAAATTAGAGCGAACTAGTTATTTTATTTCCTCGAGTGGGAATCGAACCTACAATTTGTCACGCTTACAGTTGCACGCTTGTGCCCCTGCATCACGACTGGTCTCGGTAACTTAGTAAAGCTCATAATATAAAACAAAAAGCTGGATTTATTATAACGACTAACTTTTTCGGCGTTAGGACAAAATTTCTAAGCTTCAAAGATCAAAAAGTCTGAATTAGATAAATTGCCCGTATAAGAAGTTGAAAAGTTTTCTTTTTACCCAAACTACTTTCAAAGTAAAGCACTTGAATTAATTTGCTATATTAATTTAAGCTCATCTCTTAGAATTAATAATATCTGCATTAGATGGCGAGGTGCTATTTTTAGATTGGTTCAAATTGAGGTCTTTATTTCGTTATAAATTCTATGGTTGTGGGTTCGATTGCCACTTGGAGAATGATTTGTTTTTAGCTTCATGATGTACTCTACAAACATACAGCAGGATAGGCAGAGACATTTCGTTCTCATTAAGAGACTTTCGTTGCTCACTTTCCGCTAAATTAGAGAATTTACAATGCACTTTAAGTGGTAGAACTTAACGTCAGTATGAGAAAATGAAAATATTAAAATATTTACTACTCCGAGTAGAAATCAAACCCAAAACCGTTTCGTTTCTAGTCGTACGATTTTATTTAAAGTATTTCCCGGTTCTCAATGTACTTTACCGATATTTCTATCTATGTCACGATAACTGCGGGCAGAAAGTGGATAACGGAGTGTTTTAACACTAGTTTGCCTCCACCTACCCTCCTATACGGGGAATAAAACGTGAAACTGACACAAAACCAAGATAATATAAATACTAATATTTCCACAAGTTATCTGCAAATAAAGAAAAAACATAAGACATTCATTTCGAAGTCAAAGAAGCCATTATATATACGAATTGACGCGAGATAAGCCCTTGAATAATTCAATTTGTCTGATTGAAGTAATGCGTATTTACTTGTGAAGATCACTCAAAACATGAGGAGATTCTAAATTGTCAATTAGTTTCTTTTTTCTGAACATAGTGTTAAGACATTCCGTTCTTCGTGTTATCATTGAAATTGAAAAATATTCTAAATATTAAAAAGTTTTTCTTTACTTCAGGTTTATTAGATGGAAAGTTTTATGTTTTATGTTTTATGACACCCCAAATTTTCCGTTTAATTTTCAAATTAATGTTGCGCTTCGTCTGTTACCAGATCGTATAAATAAAAATAACTCAATCCCCCGAGTAGAAATCGAATCCACAACCATCACGTATCCTATATCTTATAAAACAAAGTCGCTTTTCGTGTCTGTCTGAACTTTCTAACTCTTCTTCTTCTAAACCACCCAACGGATTTTTATGCGGTTTTCACCATTAGGTCGAGTATTTCTCAGGGAAGGTTTATATATAGTTTATTATTTGTACATGCTTATGTAAATTAACATAAATACGATAAATGTGTCTAAAGTCCTACCCGTTGAGACACTTTCGCGCATGCGCTGCTTTAATGGTAAGTACTACATGTAAATAATGTACTGGAGTATTGTTCCTCTTAATAAGATCTACAAAAAAGTCAGCGACAGCATATTTTTATCTTTTAAGGATAACGTGTAGTGATCATATTTCTGTCTAAAAATAGTAATTTCAATATATTTTTATTGTGAGGGATATTTTTCCATAATGGTATTAATCCTTATCCTTTAAAATACTTTATTAATTTCTACGTTAAACGAAGATAAAATTTGCTGTTTACACTATTTCGAAATTGCGAATAGTTTTAGAGAAAACCGCATTTAATTGTTGATACATCACGCCGTTGACTCATCAGCTGTGCCGACTCAAGTTTTACTTATCCCTTACTCTTAGCATATAAATAAGTGTATTAGTTACGTTGGCCATTTAATGTAGATCAAAACTGTCTTTTACTGTTTTTTCATTTTAATAAGTATTTTAGAAGTTGTTACAATATCAAAACATCCTTGCTGCGAAACGCGCCCCGCGACGTTTTGCTTATACAAGCGCGTCATGAGCAGTCATCGGTGGTTCAGTGGTAGAATGCTCGCCTGCCACGCGGGCGGCCCGGGTTCGATTCCCGGCCGATGCATTCTATTTAATTTTCCTCACAGGTAGGTCACGTAGTGCTTGCTTTTCATCAGGGACAGAATACCCTCTTCAACATTAACCACAAGCTCGAAAAAAAAAACCCGCCCGCTATAGAGGCATAGCAACGAAGATTTAGATGCGTTTGCACGTATTGGATAATTGGAGTTGAATGTATTATTTCAGCGCGATATATTTGGTTTCATATTTTTTGTAGTAGTTATTAGTAGGTAGGTTTTTGTTTATAATTTCTTCCGTTTAAAAATAGTCATTTAACTATCTAAAAATAGTCATTTAAATATATTTTAATAAGTACTTGAAAAGATTAGTAGCACAGATTTAAAATTACGGTACCTACTAAAAAAGGAGTAAAACAATTGGAAAATCCTTATTGAAACTACGAAAAAGCGGGTTGCATTAGGGTTTAATTAATTTTCACATTATCTTATTGCTTTGCAAACATACATTATATAAATAATCCAGTAGTAAAAGCGGGCGAAGCCGCAAGGGGGTCGCTAGTATTATATATTCACATGCTGTTCCGCCAGGACGGGCTTTAAAATTTTTAAATTTAGATCTAAATAAAATTCTTCGTTTTATCCCACAATACAAAGAAATACAATAAAAAACACATTTTTAATAAAATTTAAACTATAAATAACGAACATGAAATTAAGCTTACTTTTAATATTCTTAAGAATATTCTGAAATGCTGAAAAACGAAGCCACGGCTACCTACGGCTGTAACAAAGGACTTTACTCAACCCATTTCTGTGTGAGGAAGCCTGAAATCCGATCTTTGCCACGTAACAAGGGCTTTCAGGCGAAAATAATCTTTAAGACAAATTTCTTACATAAAAAATCTTTTGAAGGATATCTTGTAATAATTGAGGCCATTGTAGCGTAGCGTTATATTCTAGCGACGCGACGGTTGGAAGTTCGATTTCTATTTGGATGAATAAATTTTAATTACTTTGCTCTGGTGAGAGGACGCCGTCGTCGTTACGTCGAATTTTCGATACATTGTAAGCTTACTAGCGGAACTCAACGCTATCATAAGTCTTGGTTTATCAGGGATTAACCGTACCATTTTATTCAGTTAAACATATTTCAACTACACTACTATTGGATCTAGACATAGAGTGAATGGTTGTAAACATGATAGTTGTCGGTTCGATTCTCGTTCGAGGGAAAATATAATTTCTTCAGTGGTGTTACGTTCCGCCATTCAACATGCAATGTCTCGAAAATTAAGCACTGTATGATTAATGAACGATTTTAACTTAACATTAGGTTCCCTTTACCACTACATGCGGGATACAGCGTGAAAGTATAAAAAAAAACTAAATCGTCATTGCACTATAGCAAAGCAAAGCTTCAGAATCAATATCCGTATAGCTGCATACGAGTTAACTCTAGTGTAAAGACAGTTCAAGCGTGGGCTAGGTGAATGTCACGCCTATAACCGATGTATTGGTGCAAACGTTATTGGTTATGTGTTTTATATAGCAATATACCCGATGAGTGTAGGTTCGAATTTTACTCAAGTGAATGTATTTCATCTATATATGTATACGTGGCAGAGGGAACCTAGCTTTAAGACACTCCGTTCCCTATTTTCCGCTAAAATCTAGAATCATTGCGCGAAACTCAACGCCGTGCGATTTTGCTTTTTTAATTTCAGTGGGGATCGAACTACAACTGTTTAACAGTCACATGCTTGTGTTCTTGCGCCACGCTGCAGGGCGAGCAGAGTGTCCTAACACTAGGTTTCCAGGTTCTCTCTGCTTAACCTGCCATGTGCAGGACACAACGTGAAACTAAAAAAAACAAGACATCAATATACTTTTATTTACCTACAAATTTAGCTATATAAAAGAAAATGAAAAGCAAAAATTATAAGAAAACATTCGCATTTCTTTCACAGTTGAGACCGTTTGACAGGTGGATGGATACACCTTGTGTTGAAACAGAAATAGCCTCCTATCTTATTATTTATGCTACTCTTCAAATATCATTTTTCAGGATAAAAAAGTTCTTTATTAAGCATTTGACTTCAGTGTTTATATGTAATTCAAGTGAGTTATTTTTGTATTTTTACGTAATTATGTGTTATATTTACACAAAATTCGAATTAGAGGCAGTCATGGTCCGCGCGACGGTTATAGGCTCGATTCTCAGTCAGGGCAATCAATTATTTTCATTTTCAGGAAAATGGGAAGTCGAGTGTCGGATCTAACGTCGGATACACCGGGAACAAAAAAGTAAAACGCAAGACAGAATCTCTATTCACTAAATTTCCTCTAATTATCTAACAACCAGTACCATATCATAATATGTCTAATTATTTATCGATATACTAATAAGATAACATGTAACAACTATTTAATTATTCCGTTGCTTTCACTTTCAGCCCAATTGCGTGTTGAAAAGCGGATCCGCCGTCTTCATCTTATCAGATCAGATTATGACCATAATCTATACATAATCGAGACAAAGTGTACAGGCATTGCTGTCATGTTATATACAAATACATTGTAAGTACAACTCAAAGAGCTAGCCAATAAAATATTTTTAATCTAAAGAAAGACAATGTGACTAATGTGCCTTATTTCAGTTATTTACAAAATAGTATAAAATGTATATTTCAATTACAAATTTCCATTTCCATTGCTGGTTTGTTTCATGTCTATACTCTAGTTAGTCTTAGGAACCCTTCTGTGACACCGCAATGGTCTTTAATTAAAGTCTGGGAAATAGTGTTGTGGTTGTTGCACACTAAAATATTTGCGTTTTTTTTATTTCAGTCTGTATCCTGTATATAGCAGGGTCGAACAGATTGAACTGAGGGTTAAGTTTCAAGTGATTACGTGTTGAATGGTGGAACTTAACGTTACCCTTTGCCCTGTTACCAGTGCGAGGAAATGAATATAATAATATTTCTAAATCGAAGTCGGCGTTCTGAGATTATATATATATATATATAAATATAAATATAGTAGATATATATTATTTTTTATTTTTTACACTAACGTATTTACCCAATCTCCACTTCTCCTAGAGACAGAATATGAATATGAAATAAATGGCACTTCCAAAAGCCACAATTTTGTACACAAATGTGCTTGTAATTTCCTTTACGACTAAGAAATATTTATCCTATATCTTATAAAACAAAGTCGCTTTTCGTGTCTGTCTGTTGTTTCTAACTCTTCTTCTTCTAAACCACCCAACGGATTTTATTGCGGTTTTCACCATTAGGTCGAGTATTTTTCGTAGAAGGTTTATATATAGTTTATTATTTGTACATTCTTATGTAAATTAACATAAATACGAAAAATATGAATAAAGTCCTACCCGCTGAGACACTTTCGCGCATGCGCTGCTTTAATGGTAAGTACTACATGAAAAAAATGTACTGGAGTATTGTTCCTCTCAATGAGATCTACAAAAAAGTCCGCGAGAGCATATTTTTATCTTTTAAGGATAACGTGTAGTGATCATATTTCTGTCTAAAAATAATAATTTCAATATATTTTTTATTGTGAGGGATATTTTTCCATAATGGTATTAATCCTTATCCTTTAAAATACTTTATTAATTTTCTACGTTAAACGAAGATAAAATTTGCTTTTTACACAATTTCGAAATTGCAAATAGTTTAAGAGAAAAATGCATTTAATTGTTGACACATCACGTCGTTGACACTTCAGCAGTATCGACTCAAGTTTTACTTATCCCTTACTCTCAGCATATAAATAAGTATAATAGTTACGTTGGCCATTTAATGTAGATCAAAACTGTCTTTACTGTTTTTCATTTTAATAAATACTTTAGAAGTTGTTACAATATCAAAAAATCCTTGCTGCGAAACGCGCCTCGCGACGTTATGCTTATACAAGCGAGTACGCCGCGCCCGCCTGCCTTACACGCATCGGTGGTTCAGTGGTAGAATGCTCGCCTGCCACGCGGGCAGCCCGGGTTCAATTCCCGGCCTATGCATTCTATTTAATTTTCGTCACAGGCAGCCACGTAGTGCTTGCTTTTCATCAGGGACAGAATACCCTCTTCAGCATTAACCACAAGCTCGAAAAAAAAACCCGCCTGCCTTTATAGCAACGAAGATTTAGATGCGTTTGCACTAATTATATTGGATATAATAATTAATATATTGGATAATTCGAGTTGAATGTATTATTTAATGTCATTTAACTATCTAAAAATAGTAATTTAAATATATTTTAATAAGTACTTGAAAAGATTAGTATCACAGATATAAAATTACGGTACCTACTAAAAAATCCTTGCTGTGTAAAACAATTGGAAAATCCTTATTGAAACTACGAAAATGCGGGTTGCATTAGGGTTTAATTAATATTCACATTATCTTAAGTGCTTTGCAAACATACATTATATGAATAATCCAGTAGTAAAAGCGGGCGAAGCCGCAAGGGGGTCGCTAGTAGATGATATAACATAAACATCATTGATTGTTCTTTGTTTTCTTGATTAGCCGGCTGGGACGGCGTTAAGTTTCACAATTAAACACCCCATGTCTCGAACACATCGAAAAACAAGGTTCCTCCTATACTGCCTACGAAATATCAACAAAATTTATATTCAGAATGTATAAATCAACTATAGCATTGAGAATTCAGTGTATCACAAGCCCGTGAGTATAATTAGAGCATTTTCTGAGCGGACGTGAGCCCGCGGTTCTGCTCGCGACGTCTGTATTGTTCACGGTCTGACAGAGGATTGAAAACTATTTATTTCTAAATGAAAACTTCTATTGGGATTAAGCTTTGTCTAATAGAGATTTGCTTAACAAAATACTGGTTTAAAAGGATAAAATGGAGATATTGTGGCTTAGATTTTTATTAAGAGGTTTAAGAAATATTTTGTTAACAAAGCCGCCCTTTGCCTTGACACAAGAGCGAAGAACTGGAAATATAAATATTAAATAAATATTTATTTTGAAAATAATTAAAATAGAGTAATTTGTCTGCTTACAGTCTGCTGTTGTTTATACAATATAAAAAAATATACTAAATAAAATGATTACTACATTTTTTATTAGGTACCATTAAGAGCTTTTTTAAAATTTTAATATTAATATCGGCAGAGAAAACCTAGACTTGTCACAACTTTTTCTTTTTGAAAGTCTTTAGGTTTTGTTTAGAATAATTTATTTCTCGTATATGGCAGCTGCCACTTGAATTTAAGATTATGCATGGTTATTAGCCGCGCTTAGTCTTGCTATCAAAGTGAAGAAATGATAATAATTCATTTATTTATCTCTAAGAAGACTTGACGTATTACCTTGACGTCTTTATTATGCGAGTAAAACACCTATTGTTAAATGATTGATTGATTGTATCATCCTATCATTTATTATTAATGGAAGCAACTTTTTAGCTTCACGTTGTATTCCACACATAGCGGTAACCGGAAGGAACCTGGGAACCTAAAGTTAACACACTTCGTTCCCATTAAAACATTTCCGTTCCCCACTTTTCGCCGAGTTTTGAAGGAGTTTTGAAGGAATTGTGTGTTGATGGAACTCAACGCCACGTTTTGTCTGAGCAAAGAAATAAAAATATTATCTTCATATTTCGTTTCCTCGAGTGGGAATCGAACCCACAACCAGTCGCGGTTACAGTCTCACGCTTAAGCCCTTGCTCCGGGATTGGCCTCAAATTGATCACTTAAGCTTTTTATAATAATCCACTGAACTTGCAGTCCACCACCTCGGCCAATTATAATGTGTCTTGTGGCATGTCATTTAAATACACGGGCGAAAAGCTAGGTGCCTCCCCGGGAGCCTCGCTTGGAACCCCTTTACTTCCGGTTGCCGCCGTGAGCAGAGCGGGCCCATTAAGGACTATATTGAACTCGCAACAATGAACACTATAGTAGTGTTTACACCAATAAATAGTCGACCGGAAAGGACCGAGTGACCAGAAAGAGTTGACATGAGCTCATTCTGTAGTCTGCTCGAAGTAATTACAAAACACTAAATAAACTCTTTAATGGTGGAAATATAAACGTATTTTATTTAAAAAGAGTCCCTTCCGCCAAAGTATTATCCGCTCATTTCTCGTTCGCGTTGGAAACCGGGCTTTAGGAAGGTTTTTGTGTATTTTCCTACCAAAAATAAACAAAAAACTTATTCAACAAGCAATACATATTGTAATTATATTTTACATACAAAGATGTCATACACAGATATTCTTTTTTATATCAAGTGAACTCTAAAATTGTAAGAACAAAAGGATGGGATCGAACCTTTTGATTACACTCCGTTATTGTTTCATGTTATTCAGATTTTTAGTTGTATTTCAAAGAATCCTTTTTTGTATAATAAATAATTATTTTTTATAGTTATTATAGTTATCGAGGCCGTTGTGGCTCGGTGGCACAAAGGTGTGACTGTAGAGACGACGCTTGTAGGTTCTATTCCCACTCAAGGAAATGAAATATTTGATATTTTTATTTTCTCGTTCTTGTTAGGAGAAAAAGCATGACGTTGACTGCTAGAGAAGGTGAGTGAGTGGCGGAAATCAACGCCGCACAATTTCACTAGGTGCCCTCTACCTTCTGGTAATATACAGGATATAACGTTAATCTAGGTCAAATGTAGTCTTGGTAGAACCATCTTACAAGTGACCCTGCCACATATGGAATACAGCGTAGCACTGAAAAAAAATCGTATTTTTACAAGCTTTTTTTTAACCTGTCCCGATTGTTGTCTGTAATTACATCTGTAAGTTAAATTCGATATACTTCGATTACCGATTGAGCTGAAATGTTGCATGCGAGTGTAAATCGGATGAGAATGCAAAACTATTTTCACATGAGCTGATTTGATGATTGAATTGGAGGTTGGTCATAAGAAGATTAGATTGTAATTTAACGACATCGAGTGTGAGCCTGTTTGATTCGTCTTGATAAAGTACTTTGGTGCTAAATGATAGCTAAGGTCTGGTCAGAGAGGGGACATTAAAATAACTCCTCGAATAGAAATCGAACTCACGACCATCGCATTTACAGTCAGTTGGTGACCTATATAATATAAAAGCCAAACCTCAATAATGGTTACGACTGATAACCAGAATACAATACGATAATAATTATTAGCGAGATATAATTACAGCAGTTGTGGGTACTCCGTTAGGATTCGAAGAAAACATAGTAATACGTTTATGATTTAAGTTAATTAGAATTTATTTATGTTTAAAATAAAGAATTCTTCACAGATATAATAGGAATAAAGTTTTATATTCTTAGTATAAAAAATTAAGATGCTCCATTCCCATTAAGGCACTGCCATAAGAGAGAAAAGAAATTAAAATGTTAAATATCTCATTTCCTCGAGTGGGAAGCGAACCCGCAGCCTGACGTGTTTGTAGTCGCACGCTTGGCTTAAAAACTCTAATTCTCACTAAATATATCTAATATATTTTCGTCCATAACAGTATTTACTACTATAATTTGTAACTAACCAACAAGTTTAACGCTAACAATAACTACAAGACAAAGCTTAGGAAGCGTGGGTTGTTTAAGTAATGCACTTTGAGTATATCCAAGCGTAGTAATTTTGTACGGCTCCTGCAAAAGTAATAGAGTGCATAGAGTTTTGGTTAATGTATGTATGTTTTTTATACACACAGCAGGGTAAGCAGAGAGAACTCTTAGAAGGTCTTAACAGTAGGTTTCTCCTACCTACCTTGCGATGTGCACGTGCAGGCTATAACGTAACGCTAGAAGCTTGGAATATCGTGGACGAGGAAAGGATTTTCAAAAATTTTAACTCCAAAGGGATGAAATATGGGGTTGCAGGTTTGTATGAAAAAAAAACCGGTACCGATTTTTATAAAATTTGAAACTCAGACTTATAAAAATATTTAATTGAAAACATGTTGCACGGTTTCTAAGAATGTAACCCCTAAATTGAAAAGTCACACCAATCTCCACTCAACACTCAATTTTCGAGAAATTGTATAATGGAACCTAACGCCGTAGTGATTATCGAACCCACAATAGTCATTTTACAGAAAAACGCTGTGCCGCTACGCCATGATTGCATAACGAAATGAATATACAAAATCTATGCACATCTATAGTAGATTTTATCTTCATGCTAAGCATTTACGGTGGCGTCAGAGATCGGTTTTTTAAAGCCGCTGCAAACAAAATGTATTGAATAAATTCTTTGTTAAAAATGATCTTTTTTTCTATTTTACAGTGGAGGAGAGCTTAAACGAGTATTAAAAGTATTTAGAGGAGTTTTCGACGCTATAATATCCAAATAGATTCTCACAAGCATTTTTGAGTCATGAAAAATGACCACCGGATTAGAAGAAAGTATTGTTGAAAAGAGCCGGCAACAAATTCAACATCTACTTTCCAGATTAAAGGTAATAGTATAATCTTTGAGTGTAAATTGAACACAATCATTGCCGGCATAACCAGATTGAATATCATTACTATAAAATAATTTATAGAAACAATTATTTTATAGTAATGATTTTAGTCTACTATCAATCTTATAAATCTCTAAAATTTCATTAGATAATATGTTATTGGACTAAGCAGGAGAAGCCAAAAACAGACAATAATATTGTTATTTTTTACGGTTCCGTACATTCTAAGAAAAAAATCAAAACTCTTATATTGTCATATCAGCATATCTGCATATCTGTCAAGGTCATTTTTACAAAACCGCGTGGAGGTATTAAGCTGAAATGAATACTAAGCATTTAGGTCTACAGATCCTTAAAACACAGAAAAAATAAAATTGGTGAAAACTACTAACTTATATTTAAAAATTTAAATTTGTCGTTTGTTTACTTTTCAAAATTGTAATTCTCGATGACCTTTAACAGTGAAGTTTCCACAGAACCTTCGCAGAATGAGCCTGATTCACATTTGACTATTTTTTTATTAAAGGAAACGAAAGAACGCAATCTACCATTTTTTTTCAAGTCTTAGTTAATTTACTTAATAGAAATCTACAATGCCCATCCTTTTCTAATTAAAACTAAATAAAAGGGACAAACAATCATTAAGCTATCTTTAATCTTAACTGCCAGTTATACCGCAACGCTTGTAACACGCCCGCAGGTTGCACCTCTAACTATAAATTAACAAGATGCTGACCGTTACCACAACGTTAGAGCGAGTGCCAAGTGGAGTACTGGATATATTGTTTTATCTTCACACGTCTCATGCTTTACGCAGAGTAAAAAGAGAAATTTGTAGTGTACTCTGTCATCCAGTCATTTAGTGATATTGGATGTGAAATTGTATTATTTTTTGAGTCCATGCCGTCTGACTATAAGCATAACGACTGTGAGCTTGATTCTAAATCAGGGGAAGGAATTGCATTATTCGAAGTGATCAGATTTAAAACCAATAATCAAGCTTAGATAAATTTCAAATTTGCAATAAAAGATTCAAAACCAGTATATATAAACATATTCGTATTATTAGTAGTACATATATACGTTGAGTCATAAATTAGTAAGTTACATTCACACACTGTCCCAACCCACAGAGCATGCCAACTGTTGACTTCTAAAACTAAAACTGCCTTAATATAGGAAACGTAATCTTTGTTTCTAGAACTACATTATATTTGTGGCTACATCTGCACGGTCAAATTAAAATAAATAAAAGTTATTTCTAACATTTTTAAGGCGTTAATTCTCACGTAAGAAAGAAAAATATTTTTGGCGGGTTGAATGGCGGAAATTAACATCACGCTTCGCTTCGTTACCAGAGCGAGTAGAAGACAATATTAAATATTTAATTTCTTGGACTATGAACCGAACCCACACCCTGTAGAAGGTAGAAGATCTCGCTCTCAACACGCAAAGTTTCGATGAAGAATGTGAAACTCTAAACAAAAAAACAATCACTTCTCTATCTCAAATAACAATTACTTTCATTATACTTATCTTAAGCATTGTAGTCTAAATTTATGTTGGAAAATAGAAATTCATTATTTAAAATGTTTGTGGCAGATTCAGATACGCCTCTTTGATGTTACACGAATTGTTATTTAAGCAGATAAAACGAGAATCAGTTTTAGATTTTACGTTCCAAAATGATTTGATCATTTTAGACGTTGTTTTAAGGTAAAATACGATACGAGTATAGTGATTTGCCGGCTTAAATATGTGTATATATAATTCTTGTATTTTTACGCTGTATCCCGCACAAATAGAGTAGGCAAAGGGAACCTGTGAACCTATTGTTAACAAAGATACTTGAGTTCTGCCACCCAACACGAAATAACTCGACAATTTAGCAGAATGTGGGGAACAGAGTGCCTCAACACTAGGTTTCCAGGTGCGCTCTGCCAACGCTGCTATATGCAGAATAACAGCGTATTGCTAAAAAACACTTGATACTCGCTACACCCTAAAACGCAAAATGGAATACAATAACTTGATATTTATATTTCATTCTTTCAAGTTTGTGTATAAATTTTATAATTCACTTTGCTTGTTCAAACGCAATTACGTATTTAAGAGCTTCCACCAACATTAACTAAAGCCTAATAAAATAACAGCTAATGGTCTTTCATAATTGCATTTTTAATTATCTTCCAGATACCGAACGGTTTGGTGTAACATGACCTAACTCTTTTTTTTATGAATATCAAAGTAGTGGAAATCGAACCCATAATTGCTTCGCCACGAAAGCCTAAACTAACTTCTTAAAATATTTTTAAACGTGTCATGGTTGTGCAAAACTCACATCATTGTTATATGATGTGAGTGTGTTGTGATACTCGGACGCTATTGCTCTGGCATTGGTCTATTGCCGGCGCCGGTACCTCCTTGACCCTGGCAAGGTCAGCAACACTTGAGGTGGGGCGGGGTGTTGCATTGAAAATGAAGGAGTCCCGGCTTGCAACATCATGTAAAGCCACACAATTCCCCACTTTCTGTCATATTTACGAGATAGTAACGAAATAAAAACAGGAAAATAAACATAAACTAATTCAAGGCATTGCTGCGAGTGCGGATCAAACCCATAACCGTCGAGTTTATAATCAGATGTAGAGACTCTAAGACGACTTCTACGGGCTATACAGAAAAGTATACAAGTCAAACTTAAATTTAAAAGTGATCATAACTTATGTTTTCATAATATCAAATTACAGATATACCATTTCACTCAAATTATTCCTATTACAATCCATTCGTTTGAATTTCAGGATTCTTTTATTGTTTTGGCTATTTTAAGTTAACCGTGGTAGCTTCAAAGAATTTTCTTTGCTTAAAGGAAAAAGATTGAAGAAACATTAATAAGTCTCATTAAATTATTTCTCGCGATTTGTTTTGTATTTCATAAGGAAAGGATTGAAGCTTGTAGTGCAGTGGAACGAAGCTTGACTGTAAACGTGGTGGTGGTCGGTTCGATTCCGCTCGAGGAAATAAGTAATTTTCATTTCTCTCTGGAAAGAAATAAAAAAAATACCGTGGTATTATACGTGCCAAATATTTAATTGTACATAGAATGGCATATAATATACAGGCCGTTCCCATTAAGACTTTAGTTTCTCTCTTTGCGCAGAATTCTGGAGGCATTGCGTGTTGAGTGACGGATCTGACCGCAGCGTTTTGCTTCGTTTCCAGAGCGAGGAAATGAAAATATCTAGCTATTGCAAAAAATATTTCCACGTGTGGGTCCAATGGCCTCACGACTAGCCTATTGTTTTAAATTTTCTACCGGAATTTAGAAAGACAAATTAAAAGAAAGATAAGATCACAAGCACAAAGAGACAAATATTACAATTTATATTAATACTAAAGAACTGAGCTATTTGCTTCTGACTGTTAACACGACGGTTGCAGGTTCCATTTCTACTCGCGAATATTAATTATTTACATTCGCCCTGGTAAGAAAACAAACCAAACTAAGCATAACCAGTTGGTATTCATTATAAAATTTTTAGAATTTAGAATAAAAAACGGACGAAATCACTGTTTCATATATATTCATTTAGGTATACGAGTACATCACACATAAATCTCCGTCTTTTGACTTTGAATTGGGAAGGTAACCAATGTAGGTGTGTGTTATAATTTATTGTCCTCCTTTTCTCCAAAATTTACCTTTAACTTTTTTTACGATGATATAATTATATACAGAGTGTACCGCGACGATTGTGAATTCGATTCCCCGCAGGGTAAAAATTATATTTTTAAATGTAAGTAATTTCTACTTTTTAGTTTTCGTTTTAACTTTGAAGGATTTTTTTAGTTATGTTTACAGATTTTTTAAGAATTTCAAATTCTTTATACTTTGAAAAACAAACATATCTTATATATTTTTTATCAATAAGGTAAAAACAAAAAAATAAATTTCATCCTTAACAAGATACTAAAAAGATAAGCAATATATTTTAAACATGCACATCTAAACGTACATGTATGTATGAATGTCATACATAAATCCCGTAAACTGAGCAAGTGGAGCAGGTGTACGGCGCTGTAACTCGTCGCGCCTTAAATTAGTGTTGTGTTAAACTGTTAAGTGGCATTTGCAACTTTTGTATGAGATTTGTATGGCAAGAAAGGGCAAGTGTGTTGACATTTGTGCAATTTGCATAATTAATATTTATTATTTCACAATATAATGGTATCAACGGGCTGGTGTGATAGGAGCTCTTCAGAAGTTACTAGTAAGCCATACGAGTTTAGGCTTTTATAATAGGACTTGTATCACTTGATGTAGAAAATCGTGATTTATTTGTTATTTATTAAAATAGTGAACCAGTCGTGCCGCAAAGGGCATAAAGTGTGACTGTAAAATCGACTGGTTGTGAGTTCGATCGCCACTCGAGGAAATGAAATATTTTTTTCATTTTATAACTAACATTTTTAAAAATATTAATTTTAATTTTATCGTTAATAACGATAATTGTATCGTTATTTTATCGGGATTTGAATCCGCGCTTCTTGGAAACCGTCCAAGCCTTCTGACCGCTAAGCCATACGTTCTCATCAAGCTATGTCGAAATTCTTCTATGCTTGTTACAACTTATTTATATTGTTAAAAATTTCATATTTTCATTTTCTTGCTCTTTGTCTGTAGCTTTGTCTTGCAACTATCATTGTATCGTTTAAAGTAAATTTAATAAAAGAAAAAGAAAAAAATACGAAACACTCAGTTCTCAAACACATTTTATTCTACAAAAATAACTATTCTATTCAACAGAGAGAGGAAGGAGTAAAATTTTATAACGTACCTACTATAAAGGCAGGAATGTGCATCCCAAACGCATTAAGGATACGAATGCAGCTAGAATCGCCCCAAGCTGTACCACAAACTTTTCTAATATCATCTAACGTGTATGTACAAATAAAATTATACAAGTTTTAAGCTGGGTATATTTTATTTTAGCGTCTGTATATCAGTTCTCCAATTTTCATTCAAAATTGTAGAATTATCTAATGTACTTATCTAGTGAGGCCTGTAGATTTGATTTCCACTCGAGGAAATTAAATATTTCATATTTTCGTATCTTAATTCCGGTAACGGGCAAAACTCGGTCCAACACGCAATGCCATGCAATGTTATGAAAACGGTAAAAGACTACATTTTACATCTTAAAGTCCACGCAAAATGAAGTTGCGAGCGATGACGAGTACAAAGTATTCTTTAATTCTTTCCTTTTTTCTAAAATCTAATTAAAGAATATTAAAAGGTTTTCCCCATTAAAAAAAATCTTAATAAGCCCAAGTTTCCAAATAGACTAACACAGTTCGCCTTTTGTAGAACTATTTTGTTTCGCCACGCCGGCGCCGCTAAAGCTGAGAGTGGTAGTTCTTAAACATGGCACTGTCAAACAGTCTCTCTATCGCTTCGCTTGTAAGCACGTTAATTAAAAACGTTGAAATATACTGTATATTTTCCTCGTGAAGTGGCCTTTTGTTCCTGTTGTTTTTTTTTTTGTTGTTTTAAAATAATTAAAAATGATGTAGTGAGGATTGTTGATTTATTTCTTAAGTTGGATGTTGTACGGGGGAGTTGTAGGGTAGTTATACATTATTATTAAATAAATATATATATATATATATATATATATATTGAAACATGAAGCCAGTCTTGATGCAGGGGCACAAGCATCTGTTAATGCAATAAATAGTAATTTGATTACCAATCGAAGAAAATAGAATATTTTCATTTCCTATCTGGTAACGAGTTAAAGCTCGGCGTTGATTTTGGCCACTCACAATTCGTTACTGAAACGAGGACCATTAAATATTTCATTTCCTCAACTGGAAATCAAACTCACAACCTGCTGTTGCTTATTGTCTTTGCGCCAAAATTGACCTCAATTTGTAAGTGTAACACCGAAAATAATATCTAGTTATAAATGTCGAGGAAAAACATACTATTACGATCATAAACAACGGTTACAAGCGCTAAAATACAATACATACAAAACTGTTATACCACGAAAGCCCAAAGAGCCTTCCGCTGGCCAAAAAATGTTGTCAAAAAAATCCGTTTAAAATTTTTCCCAAAAGGACAAAGTCAGTTCATAAAATCCACAATTTTATGTGTCCAAATTCCCGAAACATCGTAAACAATTTTCATAGTTTCATAGGAATGCCTCAGCTTTTGGAGACCTGCGAAGCTTTAGGAATCTGCAGAAAGTTATCCGTGACTTCTGCATATTCAGTTTTGAGGTCGAAATTTCACTAGAAATAAACTAATGTTATTTATAATTATTCTATTTTCACATTATATCACGCACGCAATAAGGCAGGTACAGGAAACCTGAAAATCTAGTGTTAAGACACTCCGTTCCCATTAAAGCACTTCCATGCCCTTCTTATCATCGAATTCTGGTGACTAGTTAGTCTAGTTTGCCTAGGAACCAAAGCAAGGAAATGAAAATAGAATCAAACCCACAACCTGTCGCGTTTAGTTTTTATTTTATTTTGAACTCTACGCTTTATCTAACCCAGTGTTGAGACACTCCGTCCTCCACTTTCCACTCAACTTGTAAGACATTGCATGTTGAGTGGCGGAACATAACGCTTCGCGTTGTTTGTCAGAGCAAGGGAGTAAAAATAAATATAATCATTCCCCGGTTGAGAATCGAACTCAAAACCTTCGCAATACCTTATATATACGTTAATTTTCAATATGCTATATATATAAGCCATATTTTTACATTACTTAGAGGAGCTGCGATATGGAAAAACGCAGACGAATCGCTCGAATAAATTTTGAATACGTAATTTCCTTAAGAATTGCAAAAGAAGATAGCACTTAAACTTCTGAAGTGACTTTATATTGGTCTTGTCTTTTAGCTTTTCAGTTTTATTATTTTGTTGGCATAAGTCTAAGACCGATTATGGTATATTGAATATTTTTTTTTTACCTTCACGATAGGCAGAGGGAATCTAAGACATCGTTAGTCACGCACCGCCCAATTTTCAAAACATCGCGTGTTGAGTGAGGGAATACAACGTTGTGCTTTATTTTGTTAGCAGAACGATAAATCATCAAATTATTTTTCCCGAACAGGAATCGAACCTACTACAGTCAGCGTGAGCCTCTAACATAAAAGCCATGTATTATACATGAAGAAAATCACCATTTTTTCAAAAACAGTGAATCAGAAAATTTTGTCTTTTAATAAATAAAGAAAAAAGAAACACCAATAGTGAGACATTAAAACATTAATTCGAGCGACAACCTCTAACCCAACTAGGTATGAATATTTCTTACTAAAGCTCTTTTTGTAAATAGTCCAAGAGGTAGTAGTGGAAATGTTAAGATATTCATTTCATTTTTATTCATATATTTTTGATTTTTTTTCTTGTAGCTTCAAGGTATTAAGATACCTACAGCTTATCCCTATATTCCAAATTTTCTAGATTGCTAGTTGTGTAATGGTAGTCAGCACCGCGGTTTGTCTCAGCACCGGAGCGAAGAACTATACTAGGAAAATAATTAATTCCTCTCAGTATAAATGAAAATTGAAATCACAACCACTTATTCACATGCATATATGCCGCTACGCTACGATAAATTATAATACTTTTACTCAATTATTTGCTCTTATATACACTTTGTTTTCTTGGTGTATAAAAATGAAATGTAGTTTAACCGGACGCGTTACAAATGCCTCAACTATTGACTATTTCTTAATGGACTTACAACACGTTCTCCTATACTATATACAAGGCCGCATCTGCTAAAGCTTCTTAGTAGCGGGGTATTAGGGAATTACTCGACATAATCCTAATATAGCGAAGGAATTATGCTCCATTTTATACTAATACTGGGTTTCTATGACATTTTGATGCACTTGCTTTGTTACTTCCGGTCATTTGGATTTACATGAGAAAAATAAAGGATCTAGACACAAAAACTTCGTTTTCAATGTTTTACTAGATTAGGATATTGTTTTAGTGAAGGAACTTTACCAGATCTGTTCTACAGGATTATAAATCACTTGTAGGCTTATTTGAACATAGGGAACATAATGTTAAGATACTCCGTTCCCCATTTTTCACTGAAGTGTGGAGTGGCGGCACTCAACGCTTTGTTCCACATCATAGCGAAGAAATAAAAATTACATTATAGTAAAGTACATTACATAATATGTAGAATATTCTCTTCATGAAATCAATAATATACAGATAAAAAATAAAAGAGGAATATCTAAATGAAACCGAGTCTCTTATATATATTTTTCATTTTTTCATTCTCTAGTAAGTCGTTATAGAGAGAACAGCTCTTGCCCCTCGTTTCCGTCGTTATCCATCCACGTACCGAACACTAATAATAATTGTAGAAAATTTCTCATTGTTTTTTTTTACTTCCATCCGCTATTAGGAAAAAATGCATAGGAGTTTAATTCAAAGAAAAATCCCTTGCAGCTGATGTAGTTAATACATAAATGTAATGTATGCTGTATGTATTCTATCTGTTGAGGCCGGGTCTGTGGCATGAGCAAAGCGTGCCATCTGTAAACGCAACAGGTTCTGAGTTCGATTCTCACTCGGAGAAATTATTTATTATTTATTAATATCTTAACTCCTCCGCTCTAATACCAGGCAAAGCGTGGTCTTGTGTTACTCTGCTTAACACAAAGTATCGTAATGGATATGGGATGCCTTAACACTAGGTTCCCAGATTTCGTCTTCTATTGAGAGCGATCGATCGAAATGTTGTTTTCAATCGTAGTTTATAATGTATGAATGAAAACAGCATATCAAGACCGGTCTCAAATTTCAATCTCAGAGTTGAGATCAATAAATAAATAAATACGGGCCTAAGGGATCTCAGCCAACACTATAACATCTGTGATTAAGATTATTTGTGTATACAAAGTTAAGGTCTCTTATAACCACAGCTGGCTACTATTCTATACTATTCTATAGAATATATACAAGTAGGAATGTTGACTTTGCCTGTTAAGTTGCAGAAGTTGCCGAACTCCGCCACAATCGTGCTCGCCCTTTGGAAAGTTTGTACAAGAAAACAAACTTTATTATACTTATACTATAGAGGTAGATGCTAGACGCGATGACCACTAAATTTATTTGATATTTTGCAAAGATTCTCGTGATAATATTGTTTTGATGTTTTGTAATGTTTTAATGAACTGTTTTTTTACAGCAGACTTTTTAGATGGAACCTGGGAACCTAGTGTTAAGATACTCCGTTCCTAATAAAACACTTGAGTTCTCGCCGAAGTGCCAGTCGAGTGGTGAAACTCAACGCGGCGCCTGGGCCATATACACATATTGTAGGTTCGATTCCTACTCGAATCTACAATAATTGTATACTTAATATATAACCCTTTTCCACTGTGCCACAATAGATGTAAAGAAATATACATGTGAAATTTCCAACTAAAATTACAAGTTCGACTTTAGCAATGTACCAATTATTTCATTAACACGACGAAAGACCGTCGTAATATGAAATGTTTCAGCTAACAAAATCGCCTCACAAACTTGGACAATTCCTTTGTTTTCAACTATAGAATTAAATTAAATTAAAATCAGCTTAATTCTGTATCCCGCACACAGCAGTACCCTGCTGCAGAGTCCTTCCATACTCTCCGCCAATTTCTAGAGGCATTGCGTGTTGAGTGGCGGAACTCAACGCCGCGATTTGCCTCGACACCAGAGCGAAGAAATGGAAATATAAATTTAAATAAATATTTCATCTGGTGATCGAACCCACAACCCGTCGCGTTAGTGTTTGTGCACTTTGTGCCCATGGGCCACGACTGGCCTGAACTATAGAGTACTGTATAATAATAATAAAAATAACATAATTTATAAAAATAATTTATATAAATAAATTATACTCGTATTTCTATTTGTATTACAATAGAAGATAATTTAAATTCTGTAAAATAATAAGAGGATGGTGATGATTGTGTGTTTCATATTCGGGGGGATAAATTATTTTCATTTCCTTGCTACAGTAATTACAGTGTGTTCAAAGTGCGGCGTTAAATACCATTCTTTTTTAAGCGTGACGCTGTATCCGGCATATAGCAGGGTATGCAGAGAGAACATGGAAACCTAGTGTTAAAATATTTCGTTTCCATTAATACACTTCAGTACCCCACTTTACACCGAATTGTTGAGGTATTGCGTATTGGAGAGCGGAATTCAACGCCGCTCTATGCCTGGCTTCCAGACCAAAAAGAAACAGTATATTGACTATTTCATTTCCCCGAATACATTTCGAAACATTGTACCCCTGCACCATGCACCACCATACCTGACATATTGCAATATGTCGAAAATTGGGCGGAAATTGGAAAAAATATAACAAATAACAAAATTACTGTTTTGAAATTTCAAGAAATATTTGTTTTTCAAACAAGATCTAAAAAAGGACAATGTTGTCATTATTAGTAACGGCACAGCGTCTCTACAGCGGTAAGAACAACGGTTCCGACGATTCCCAGGTATGTAATCTGTATCTGGCAGACAAAGTACGGCGTTGAGTTCTGCCACTCTAAATAAAAAGTTATTGTTTATTGGACGATGCTTCGAGGACGTAGTGTCTCAACACTACACTACTTACCCTTGTATGTACACACAGAATACAGCGTATACAACACGCTGTACTAAACAAAAAAATCCTGTTAAAATGAAATAAGCTACTTTAAAATCTTAATACGTTATCACTATTTTTGTTCAGACTCAGTTAAAGCCCGTAATAATCCAGCCAAGCCTTTTAGGGTCGAATTCTTCAATCCGGTATCAGCGTTCAGTATCGCTTGGCCCCCCGCCAGTAGCTGAGATTCCTCGTGGGAATAAATCAACAGCTCGTTCCATTAATATTGAGACAATAGGTTTTATGCTATTTTCTTTGTCACAGAGCCATAGTGCAGGTTGTTTTTTTATAAGAAACAAGGATGTTTTAGAGTTAAATCTCTCTTTTCTTTTTTTGGATGGATAACTTGGCATAATATTGTTGAGCTTACTAAGAGAAGTTATTTTGATCCTGTTATACTTATTTATGCTTTATACGTGACCTTTTATTTTTCATCAACTACTATTTGAATGGAGTTCAGAAGTATAATAAAAAGTGTCTTATTATTATCCTTCTAAGCTTTATTCAGATTATATTAGGGCCGTGCGGTGTGGCGCAGCGGTATAGCGTCGGGCTGTAATCGTGTCGGTTATAGTTTGATTCCCAGTCGAGGGAATGATGTTTTTTATTTACTCATCTGATAATAGGACCATGCGATGATTTGATCGTTGATTTCTACTAACTATTATGGGTATCTTGAAAATTGGACGAAAATTGAAAAACGAAGTGTGCAGGTTTATATAGCTTGAATCTATACAGCTTAAAGCTATAAGCTAAAAGAAAATAAGCCTATGGGCTATTTTTAACTGTGCTCGTGTATAGTTCATCTTATTTAGGTCATTTCATCATACGATTAGGCATCGCAGGTTTAATTTCCGGCCAGATTCGAGTGAAGATCGATGTTTTCCATTAAAGTTATTAGACTATGAAAATAAAAAAAATAAGATTGCATGAGATTAGGTTAAAAATATTGTGTTGGTGTCTTTTAAACTGTCCTTGTTTATGAAAGTACTTGTTTACTTTTATGCGTTTTACGCTTTTTCCCACCTATTGCAGTGTCAACAGAGGGAACATTATTATTAAATTAACACCATATTTCAAGACTTTAATTTCTTACTTGAGCGAAGAAATTAAAATAATTCATTCCCCTTACTGGGAGTCGAACCCACTTTAAGTTCCCAGGTTTCTCCTGCCTCATCACCTCTGTGAAGATAAAATAAAGTTGTGAAATCACAACTAACGTTAATATTACTAAAACTTTCCTCTACCTACATGTATATGGTAGTGTCAAAAATGTTTTAGCGAAAGAACATAAACTAAAATGTACATAACTTTTAAATTCACAATATTTTCGACTTCACCCTTCGGTAAAGTTCAGTTCGGGAGCCAAGTATATCAATAATGGATCTACGATTTATACGCTATAAGTCTTGCTGGATTCGGGCCAGCTACCCGCGTGTAGGTAGCAGTCAAACATACCAACCTCTATTCTAGATCACTGAGGTAAGGATAAGCATTCTATTTTAGTACAAATTTCCCTAAAATGTCCAGTTTTCACTTTTTTAAGATTCACGCAGTATCCCGTATATAGCAGAGTAGACAGAGGGCACCTTGTGTTAAGACACTTCGTTTAGTATGCACCAATTTTCGAGGCAGAAGTCAACGCCGCGCTTTGTCTTGTCACCAGAACGAGGGAATGGAAATATTTAGTAGTTCATTTCCTCGAAAGGGAACTCAGTGTGGCGGAAGTCAACTACGCCACGAAGGCCTCGTGTTAGTTTTGACTTTTTAATAAAAAAATTAAAGACCCATATATTTATATTTCTGAATGAAAGTAAATAAAGTAGAATAATTTGTCACAATGTTTTTTTTACACAAAATAAGATCAAACATGCCTAGAATAGCGAAATAATTAATTATTTTTCTGAATACAAATCCTACAAGTCAATGAAAAGAGTAACTTTGTGAAAGAAAAGAAGCATTTTTCTGTTGTTAGTAAGTATATCATTTTGGATATACTCGTACCATAACATGCATTCAGTTATTTATCTACTTCCGTGCAGTATTTGGATCTTATACAAAATGTAATGTTTATCCTCTAACAATATGTTATTGCTATAGCTATATATCTTTAACTGTACGATTTTATATATCTGTGTATTTATTTTATTCTACTGAAGTGTAGTTTGAAATATAAGCGTAAAAGCTCAATAAATTTAGAAAGAAAGTAGTTTTATGCTGTATCCCGTATGTAATAAGTAGGCAGGGGGAACCTAATGTTAAGACATACCTTTACCCACGTGTTGAGTTAGTACTCAAAACCGCGCTGTCTCTTGTTACCAGAACAAGAAAATGTAACTAATTGATTACTCTGAATGAGAATCGAACCCACAAAAGTCACGTTCACAATCTGTCTTTGCCACGACAGCCTCTACATTATGCATCTATTTTTATATACAAAAAAATACAATTTTAAAATCACATATTTACACATACGTACATTAGCCAAATTCATCCAAGAGTATACTGCATATAATAATATTTATAATATTATCATTTTTTTTATTCAATGGAAAATCGGAACTAGTGTATTTACATTAGGTTCCCAGGTTCCCTCTGTCTACTATGCTATAGAGATATAGCGTGAAGTTAAAAAACATCCTAAATAAATTCTCTACGAGAGGAAAAGACACATGACTAATTTATACGTCTCTCGGGAGTCCGTCCACTTTCCCACCATCTTACATTAATAAGGTGCCATATCTTACTTAATGCAAGTTATATATTTAGGGATTTACTGCGAACAGAGTACTTATGATGGATAAGCCCAATCTGTATAAAATTAATGCATGTTTCTTTATTTCCGCCTATTTAAAGACGTTTCACGAAACTGAATTGATAACCTAATTGCTTAGTTGGACCTGGGAATTTTTTTCGGCCTTACGCTGTAGCAGGGTAGCCAGAGGAGATCTAATTCTCCACCATTCTACCGCTCTCTATTTTCTGCCCCAATATTTTTAGCTAATAATCAAAATAATTATGCAAAAAGTTAAGTAAAAAAAAACAAAAGCAAAACTTGTACCCGTATTGGAAATAAACGTCGACATCTATATTATATGGATAGTAAGTTTCCAAAGAAATAAGAAATTTAACAGAATCGTGACAATTTTCACGACACAGTCTGTAAAATGCTTCACTTATTCACTTTGCCTTCGATAGTTTTCTCGATTTTATTATTACTTTAGCTTTCTTCTTAGAATAATAAGCAGGAAATTTAATTTTATTACGTAGAATGTTTTTTTTATGGCAGCCAAAACTACACTGAGCTCTTATGTTAGGAAGATTCTCTTTTTTTAGGGTTCCGTATTTTCCGTTCCAGTTCGCGTAGAATTAATATCAAATATTCAGGCCGTAGATTTGAATCTCTAGATCATAAGTTCCCGTTGACCTACAATCCTGAAATTAGTACAGAACCCTCGATGAGCGAGTCTGAATTGCATTTGACGGTTTTCTTAAATTCAAATTTTCTTATATACCGACTTATTATTAAATATTTATTATATCATTGCAATGAAAATTTTCTTTATGCAGAAAATCTATGAAATTCAAACTTTTGCTTTATTACTCTGTATACAATACGAGTACAATCTGGAGGAACAATAAAATGTTCTAAACTATCTCACTTTGAAGTCGTAACTCGAATAATAAACAAAACAAACGCTAATACTTAAAAATTAAAGTAACGGAACTGTTGCAATATCTAACAAACTTGTGAGATTTGCATCGCCTCGTGCATTTTACGACTGTAAAGTAACATGTAAGATGTTTAAATTTACTCCCTTTATACTAAAATTTTATACTAAAATTGGGGTAAAAGGCGTAAAATAATATTTTGAGATGGTTCTAGTTACTTTAATGTTAGTTTGTTTTAAACAAGAGTACTAACTATTAATATTCTTCCCTTGAGTACTAGACTCCAGAATTATAGTAGTATATGGAACAAATAATAATAATAAATCTTTATTTCAGACATAGTCCATAAATAATTTTGTTAGTAAAACAATTGCTTAACCTACGTTAGTAATTAATATAATTTATTATCTATCTTTACATGAATATTATTCCAGTGTCTCCAAACTGGGCCTTCCATTTTACATGCCAATGTGCTGAGGAGGGTGTTAGTACTGTTCGTGACTCTATCTATTACCGAAGCGACCCGCTTCCGAATGATTGCGTAAAAATCATCAACTCCTGCCTCCGCAAACATCGTTGACGCACTGCAATGACGAGGCCTCCCTAGCACCGCCCTCAGCACATTGTTGTACTGGACACGCAAGGCGTTGTAGCTTCGCCGAGTAAAATTCGACCACAGGCTGCAAGTGTAAAAAGATTGGCAGTAGGCTCGAAATAGGGCTAACTTTACTTGTAATGTACAATGTGTGAATCTACGCGCTAACATGTCTCCTCTAACTGACAACGCCCTGCGCTCCCGCTCCATATCATCATCGTCAATCAGACGTTCGGTTACAATGTGGCCGAGGTATTTGTACTCAGGTACTTGCTTAAGCGGAACACCATTTAATTTGAAATTTGATTTATAATGAATATTTTTGATATTTCCTCTAAATAAAAGAAAAACGCTCTTTTTACTATTGTACCTGAGCCCATTCACCTCCGCCCATTCTTCACAAATTTTCAGTAATTTTTTAAGCCCACTGACTGACGGACTCAATAAAACCATATAATCTGCATAGCTTATATTGTTCATGGAAATGCCACCGACTGAACACCCTACTCCAGCTCTGTTCAGTTTCTCAATTAGTGGGTCTATGTACAAATTAAATAGCCTAGGTGATGTAAGGCCCCCCTGTCTTACCCCACACTTCAATTTGTACACTTCAAATTGTACAAAAGGAATTGATTTCTGTTATTTTCATTATGAAAATAACAACTCTTTAATAATATTACTTGCTTTTCTAGTTTTTTTACTCATCAAAACGACCAACGTATTTTCATATATCTTTCCAAATTATTAAAAAATATATTTCAATCTTATTAATAATTGACTGACAACGCACTGACGAAACTATACCAAAGACTACTTACTGCACCAGTTAAGCTATATTGCTCTAACACATTCAAATTCTAGTTTCTAATATAATACAAATTAAGGAATATACATACATGTTATATTATGCATAGTAAATTACCAAAGTAATCCGTTTTACCAAAAGTCCGACTTTCATCGCCTGTGAGGGCAGCGGCTGCATATTTGATCCAATTTGCGAGGCAAATTGCTACGAAATCACACTCAACAGACCTATCTAGGAGAGTACGAGTAGACCTTTGGTTTATGCTATATGGTATACTTATATGTACGTGTCATACGTATGTTATATTTATTTTACATAAAAAATAGATTTTAGCTGCGGCTTCGCCTGCGTGGTGGGACGTAACTTAGAGTTGTATAATATGATATATTCTACAGAAATATATTTTTTCACTTTAAACAAGTATTTCTGTAGATTATTGCATTCTACCAAACAAACTCTTCAGTCTTATAATATTAGTATAGAAGTATATGGTATTGTTTAATATAATACCTAATGTCATTCGTAACATAATCTTCAGTATAAAAAAACACAAAATGCAAGCTTAAACTGCAAGTCAAACTGAAAAGTGAATACGTTATTCAGATTGTCCTGTTATGGACGTCAGGTTTGTTTACTTTGGTTTGGAGGCTACGAAAATATGATATTATATTCAGATGTGAACATTAGTGCAAATTAAAGAAAAACAGCATATCACTCTTTTCCTATATTAGCCACTTGTATTTCTCGAAGTCGGTCTATTTACCAGCTGGACTATATGTTCCACGTACGTGCATGAACGTATCTAAAGATACGTTCCAGGCCTGGACTTTAGTTTTGAACAGATGTTAAGGAACACGTGTTAAGGCTTATTTTTGATATATCAGTGAAAATTTTAGTAAAATTCCTGGGTAACCTTCCACAAGACTATATTGGGGTATGCAAGCACTTACAACCCGGCCTCGCCTATTCGTACGCCCATGGATATATATATGTAAATTAAGTCAAAGTGACGTAAATTTCATATTACGTCAAAACAATGTCAATTCACTTTTTAATTAATTAATTATAAAAACGGCAACTAATTTACGAGGTCATACTATATCTTTACATATATATTATATACCGTTATCAGTTGGCTCGACTCCAGCTCCCTTCGTTTCCTAAAGATGAATCATTAGGTCATTCCGCTATTAATAACAGAACATTTGTTTTGTATTGCCTTTTTCCTTGCTGTCTCGTGTAACTAAATATTAACTGCTGTAATATAACTTTTATATTTTTTTGTTAATTCTTACTGGTTTTCGACATTTATTTGTTTTTGAAAAAAATGTTTTCGGTTAAAAAATAATTATATTTTTTGTCGGTAAGCATAAGATTTGATGAAATCACTACGTATGAAAACTAGTGGCTATTTAGATAAAATATCTAATTTTGTTCCTATTTACAGTTTCGATCAAAAATTAGCGGACCTTTAGTCCGCGGTGAAACTTACTTTTTGCCAGGAACCACTTTTGACGTGGTGGTCTCATAAATCGATAAAAGAACTTTCCACCGAATTGTGGCGGCATGGCGTTGTTGATTAGCGAATCTCAACGCCGTGCTTTGCCTCGTTACCTACAGAATTCGGTAGGAAGTGGAGAGTGGAAGTATCCTAATGAGAACGGAGTGTCTTAACATTAGGTTAGCAGACTTCCTCTGCTTACCCTGATATACAGGCTGTAACTAATATAACACCTTTTAATTAAACGGCGACGTTGAGTCAAAAGCTTAAAAGAAAGTGTGAAAAGAGTAAAGCGGAGTATATTGACACTAACTGGAGAAGATGTGTTTTTACGAAACGTGGGAATGAAAGTAAATATATATTTTTAACTCATTCCAACTAAAACACCGTATTTATATTTGTAAAAGTAAGAAATCCACATAATAGCAAAAGTTTTAGCCGCCTGGAAATAAAACTAGCTCGCGCTGACACGTGATTAAGCGTTCCGTTGCAACTACGGTGTTAACAAGACCGGATTTGGCTACTGCTAACGCTTATACAATAGTCGTATTTAATGGGTTTATAATATAGACTTATAATATTTTTGAGTGCGACTTGTGAAAACGACAATTGTGGGTTCGATTCTCACGATGTATGATGTATGAATGAAAAAACTAATATTTTTATTTCCTCCGGCAATCGACCAGCAATATCTCAAAAAAAATAAAAAGTTATCGGAGAAGAACAACACTAGCTGCCCATGCGGCATACAGCGTGAAAATTAAAACAAGAGTAAAAATTTTATTTCAATTTTGATCGCAGTAAAGTTAGACTCCATACTTGTGAGTAGTACCTTTCTTTTTAACCGACTTCTGTAAGAAAAGGAGGTTATCAATTCGACTGTATTTTTTTTTTTTTATTTTTATATTTTTTTTTTTTTGGTTTGTTACCTCATAACTTTTGACTGGGTGAATCGATTTTGAAAATTTTTTTTTGTTTGAAAGGTGAAGCTTCCCGAATGGTCCCATTTTTTTTTGGTCCATGTCTGACAATGGTATCTATGAGAAAATCACATAAGTCTTAAATTTGCATTAGGTATGTGCGCGACAAATAGACGAATAACTCAATGTCGCGCTGACCGATTTTGATGATTCTTTTTTTATTTGAAAGGATACATTTCAAGGATAATTTGGTGAAAGATTGGTTAGGTTCCGATTATGGGATCCGGTGAAAATTAAGAAAGTTTGTTTTTTTTTGGTAAAAAATTGATTATACTATAATAGTTACAAAAACTTTTTAAATTGATGTCAGAAGTGAGATTCCTGATCGTTGCATTTCTTTTCAACCAACCTCAAAAAAGGGGATGTTCTCATTTTCAACCAACTTCATAAAAGGGAGATTCTCAATTCGCCCGAATACTTTTTATATATGTTCTTGTCAATATACCAAAGTGTAACTTTACACAAAAATAATACCTAATTAAATAAAGTTTTACATAGGACAACCACAACCACTCAAAATTATTCAAAATTATTAAATCTTTGTATAATTATTTTTCACTTTTTAGTTCGTTGTTAGAAGTCGGTTTTCTTTTTGTTAAAAATTAATTTATTTTTCTTTTACTTATAAGTTTAATCCAAAACAACATGTATTTACAAATAATCTTATCATTTAATGATTCTGTATATAAAAACTTCCAACACGAATTAACTATAAAAAGTACATAATGTATAAATATCACGACGATGATGATCTAATAGTAGACCAAACGTTAGACGTAATTGAACATGTATAAAATAATTTTAATAATATTTTTCGTTATTAATTGTACTACAATTGCTTTGGGTGAGTAAATTTTTTCTTATTCCATTTAGTACCTTAAAATAATCCTTAAAAAGTACCTGACTATATTTTTATTTTATTGTGACATAAATCGTATAAAAAAGTATTATAAATAATTTCAATACTGGTCTCTTGAAATTTTATGTGATTTATAAAAATAATTTTATTGTTGCAGGAAGCATTTCTTCATCATCGGCTTCGGCTTCTAGCTCCGCTCAATGGTCATCTACAAATGATTCTTCCAGTGCATCTGCTTCCGCTTACAGTAGTGCTCATTCGGAGAATAAGAACTGTAAAAATTCACTGAATATTTTTTTATTTATGTTTTTTATTAGGTTCACATTGCATTCCGCATATAGCACGGAAGGCAAAGTTAACCTAG
>HE671140.1:0-27791 GCA_000313835.2 Heliconius melpomene melpomene | reverse complement strand
TTAAAGGATAAGGATTAATACCATTATGGAAAAATATCCCTCACAATAAAAAATATATTGAAATTACTATTTTTAGACAGAAATATGATCACTACACGTTATCCTTAAAAGATAAAAATATGCTCTCGCGGACTTTTCTGTAGATCTTATTAAGAGGAACAATACTCCAGTACATTATTTTCATGTAGTACTTACCATTAAAGCAGCGCATGCGCGAAAGTGTCTCAATGGGTAGGACTTTAGACACATTTATCGTATTTATGTTAATTTCCATAAGAATGTACAAATAATAAACTATATATAAACCTTCCCTGAGAAATACTCGACCTAATGGTGAAAACCGCATAAAAATCCGTTGGGTGGTTTAGAAGAAGAAGAGTTAGAAAGTTCAGACAGACACGAAAAGCGACTTTGTTTTATAAGATATAGGATAATAACAGTATAGAGGTATAAACTTTGTACTACGAACTAACACACAAACGTGCACAGAAGTTTCATAGCAAAGTAATATGTTTTGGCAAAAATTTAAGTTTCCCCGCCACGTCGCGCCGCTCTCGCCGGGAGCGCCGTCTGCGAGCTAGATCTAATTTCGGTAGCAAATTGCTACGAAATCAAAATGTTAGACGACTAGCGTTTAGTGCTTCAAACTTTATTTAGTGGAGCTTCTATTTTGTGTACACATAGGCATGTCGTTTTTTTCTGTTTTAATAGTCGTGAGTTCAATTCTGGTCGGGGTAAGATTTTTTTCAAGGTCAACGTCAAATTATTTTATTAATTTCGATCCAGAGTGAGATGCTTATTTTTTTAGAAATAAAGTAATTCACAACTAGTTCACTAAAGTTACTGTATGTCTGAGTCTTGAAAAGAACCGAAGTGTGACGTTCATGTGATACTCATTTTTTTTTTAGTTTCTCCCTGTATCTCTCACGTAGGGCAGCGGCACATGGCAAACACGAAGGTTATGGGTTCGATTCCCACTCGGGGAACTAGATTCATTGCAGGATACTGCGTGAACTTAAAAAAAGAATAAACCACAATAATGACAATCGATAATCGAATACCTATCGCATGTTTATCGCAATAATAAGGTCATTTCACATGATAAATTCCCGAATACAAATTATCAGTTGAACCAGTCCTTTGAAATGAGAGCCTAATAACATTAGGTATACGAACATATTTGGTTACCTTTGATAGCTAATTAGATATTGCAATATAAATTATTCTAGTTGGTTTAGTAATTATTCAGTAAATTAGGTTTATTTATATTGATTTGTGATAATTAAAATGGTTCCTACTCAACAAAAATAGCATTACTTGAAGCTGAACACAAACTCAAAACATTCTAAAAAAGCTGAAAATATTAGTAAAATAATATTCTATTCTACATTCATACAAGGTGGAGGTACCATTAAAGTAATTGATATACCCTACCTCAACAGGAGCATTAAGAAATAGTAATATTCTTAGAAAACCCTGAGTTATTCCAGAAAAGTTTCTTTGTGTTACAAGAAAACTGAACTGAACCGAACAAAAGTTTATACTGCAATAGACCGGCGGATGTTGCAAGAAATAATATCGGTGGGATGAAATGTATTATGTTAATGACTAGTGGTGCGCTCCTGGCTATACCTACGTGGTTCACATGCTTGTCGGCTATTCTGAAATATAATATGAATATATTTATAATTTTATACTTAACACCAGGTTCCCAGGGTCCCTCTACCTACCTTGCTGTACAGAATACAGTGTTAGGCTAAAAAAAATCTAAATAAATATTCTAATACAATTTGAAAACGTAAATTATTATAATAACACGCTGGTTACAACAATAACATACATTGTAATGTAATTCCTTATATTCTGTTGCCCGACGAGGGTCCGAGACCTTCATCCTTCGACCCAAAACGGTTGTTTTGTAAAATCATACCGAGTTGCAATTTTGAAGGAATCCTACCGTTGACTGTAAAATATGCTAATTTAATATGTTATATTCTAATATTATGAACGTAATTTATGATTTTAGTGGCCTGTTTTAGAGATGAAGGCTATCATGGCGCAGTGGACAGCGCACGGTTGTGAGTACTAATTAATTATTTTGATTTATTGCTCTTGTAAGAAAGAGAAGGTGCGGCGTTGAATTTCGCCGCTCAACAGCCAATGTCTCCGAAATTGGGCGGGGCGTGGGAAATGGCTTGTTTTAAGACCAGGTACCCTGATGCATTTTGATGCGCAGGGTACCCGGGTACCTCTTCTTCATGATAGTGAATGGAAAGGTTACACGAAATTTTAAAAAGCCAGTCTTCAGTTACGTAGACTATACTATTCACTGCCTTAGTGGATTCATCAATCCAGCAAGTAAATGGACAAATGGGACAGACGAGCAAGTTTGCCATGGTTTGTGATCTGCCGCCTCAGTCACTGGAGTTTCTCTCTTATAAGGGGTTTTTTGCATCGGCTATAATTTCTTTGTATGAAAGGAATCTTATGTACATTTTAAATAGCAAAGTTTAAGAAAATTTAAGTAAAACAAAATATAGCGGGAACGGAATGTCTTAACACTAGTTTCCCAGGTTTCCTCCTGCTATACGCGGAATACAGCATGCATGGAATACAGCTACAAAAAAATATAAAAAGCTTATTTAATATACAAAACATCGAAATTCTTACAAATTAAGAATATCAAAGAAAATGTAACAACTTAAAGTAAATTATTCGAAGCATTTATTATAATAAGCTACATTTTGTTTGAAATAATTAGCGATCTACCCCAAAATCCTTGGCTTTTACGAACTTGAAATGATTGAACATAATTATGCGTTGAGCCAATATATTAAATTTAATCAGTCTGCTACTAAATTAACTTTATTATTGTTCGATTATTTAAATTAATTCTCCTCTCATTCATTCTGAGTTTAAATTCCTTTTAGAGTGTTGTTGTTACTTTTTAGCTTCACGCAACATAATATGGTTCTAGCATATATACAGAGAAAGCGTTAAACCAAGACAGATTTTCTTTAAAAACGTAACCTAACGCTGCGTTATGATTTACCAAAAGGTAATTTAAGTATAATCATTTCGAGCGAATCGAACCAAGGATTTATAGTCTTTATATAATATCGACCTTTCAATATCTTCCCCATTTCTGTAAATCAGGAGGATCTCTAACAACCACCGGCCATTAGCGACCAAGTATTTTCAATAGTACTTTATTTTCTTTTCAAATGAGAGACGATTCCGTTTGAAGGCCCCTTTTTTCCCAGGAGTGTTCGGTCTTAATTAAAACCGGGCGCCGTTACCCAAATTGACTCTTTAAAAGTTGTAATACTTTTCTGTAGGTACTGTGTGGGACCTTTTTGTTTGGAATGCGCTTTTCATTTTCGCTCTCTGATTTTGAATCGGAAATGGCTTTTTTTTTCATATAGTTTCGTCATTTTTTTTGAATAGATTAAAATATGGGGTAGATTGTTAATTTTATCTTTATTAATTCATATGAACTATATTGTAAATATGAACGTTGCTTTTGTTGAAATTTGAACTCAAAACCATATTTTTTAATTGATTACATACTCACCACACCGCAATTGAGTTTTACTATAAATAACAACTAAAAGTTTTTATGTTTTCTAAAATTAAACCAAATGAATATTACCTTGCTATTTTGCTTAGATAAAATTAACTATTAGAGATCGTAGTAAACGTGTGAACAAAAGAAAGTCCAGGCAAAATATTACATAGAAAATAGAAAATTAAAAGTGCAATTTTAACACTCTAACGAATATAATGAGAGAACCAGAGATGGTTAAATTACTTTTTTGCGAATAAATAAACTTTTGTAGGTATGTATATATATTTTTTTATTATTAGATCGACTTGTAATTATATATAACTAACTATATAGCGATTAAGCAAATAATTTAAGATTCATAAATTACATAGCCCGTTAGTGGTCGTCATGGCACAGCGGCACAATCTTGAGAAAATAGTTAGGAGAGACAGTTATGGGTTCGATTTCTTCTCTGTTGTAGTAAGCCGTGATTTCCAGATTGGCGTTGATTTTCGCCACAATTAAAACGAAATGCCTCAAACGGCGAAAAATGGGGAACAGAGTGTCTGAATAATAGGTTCCCTCTGCCTACCCTGCTATATGCGGGATACTGCATGAGGCTTTAAAAATATGTATAGATACATATGACAAAAAGATATTGTCGGCACGCCTCGTGTAAAGGACAAAAGCGAGTTTTTAATTATACATATTTGAGTTCCACGCGTTTCGGGTACAATGTAATGGTGGCGTTGTGATTGATGAGATGTCGATAAAATGCGTAACAATTTACATTCTGAGCCGGTTTCTTATTGAAATTTAAATGTTTTGTCGATTATTTTGTTTGTTGTGCGTTATTTTGAGGCCAGTCGCGGCGCAATAGGTTGTGGGTTCGATTTCCACTCGAGGAATTGTAATATTAAATATTTTCATTGGTGCATTATCCGGCATATGTGTGGCATTACAATGTCACTATTAGTTATTAAGTACTAACACTATATATTAAGTTTGATTGTATTACTAGCGACCCTCTTGCGGCTTCGCCCGCTTTTACTACTGGATTATTCATATAATGTATGTTTGCAAAGCACTTAAGATAATGTGAAAATTAATTAAACCCTAATGCAACCCGCATTTTCGTAGTTTCAATTAAGATTTTCCAATTGTTTTACACAATAAGGATTTTTAGTAGGTACCGTAATTATAAATCTATGCTACTAATCTTTTCAACTTATTAAAATATATTTAAATGACTATTTTTAGATAGTTAAATGACTATTTTTAAACGGAAGAAATTATAAACAAAAACCTACCTACTAATAACTACTACAAAAAATATGAAACAAATATATCGCGCTTAAATAATACATTCAACTCCAATTATCCAATACGTGCAAACGCATCTAAATCTTCGTTGCTATAGAGGCAGGCGGGTTTTTTTTTCGAGCTTGTGGTTAATGCTGAAAAGGGTATTCTGTCCCTGATGAAAAGCAAGCATTACGTGGCTGCCTATGAGGAAAATTAAATAGAATGCATCGATCGGGAATCAAACCCGGGCCGTCCGCGTGGCAGGAGCATTCTACCACTGAACCACCGATGCGTGTAAGGCAAGCGGGCACGGCGGACGCATGGCGAGTGGCGAGCCGTTTCGCAGCAAGGATTTTTTGATATTGTAACAACTTCTAAGTACTTATTAAAATGAAAAACAGTAAAAGACAGTTTTGATCTACATTAAATGGCCAACGTAACTAATATACTTATTTATATGCTGAGAGTAAGGGATAAGTGAAACTTGAGTAACATACAGCTGATGTGTCAACGGCGGGATGAGTCAACAATTAAATGCGTTTTTCTGTAAAACTATTCGCAATTTCGAAATATTGTAAATAGCAAATTTTATCTTCTTTTAACGTAGAAAATTAATAAAGTATTTTAAAGGATAAGGATTAATACCATTATGGAAAAATATCCCTCACAATAAAAAATATATTGAAATTATTATTTTTAGACAGAAAAATGATCACTACACGTTATTCTTAAAAGATACGAATATGCCGTCGTGGACTTTTTTGTAGATCTTATTAGGAGGAACAATACTCCAGTACATTTTTTTCATGTAGTACTTACCATTAAAGCAGCGCATGCGCGAAAGTGTCTCAACGGGTAGGACTTTATACACATTTATCGTATTTATATTAATTTACATAAAAATTTACAAATAATAAGCTATATATAAACCTTCTACGAAAAATACTCGACTTAATGGTGAAAACCGCATCAAAATCCGTTGAGTGGTTTAGAAGAAGAAGAGTTAGAAACATCAGACAGACACGAAAAGCGACTTTGTTTTATAAGATATAGGATAGGATAGGATTACTAACATATATGGATCATGGTTGTCCGAAAAATAAAGATTTTTATTTTTTTTTATTATAGAGTATTTATTGGTGTTCGGGCAAAACTTTACGCGGTATCTCGTGTGTGGCAGCGCTAATCTAGTGTTAAGACATTCCGTTTCCAAGTCTAGTCTAGAATTATAAGACGACCTCCCCGTCCTCTTTATCTGGTGAGGTCTTTAGCGAGGAAATGAAAATAATGTATTCCGAGTGAGAAATCGAACTCGCAACAGTTGCATTTAAAGTCCGACGTTGTACCGCTGCACTGCCACGGCAATAAATATATAATTTAGTTAAAAATTAAATAAATGAAAGACAATTTTCCCTATTTTCGGGAAAAAAACGGAAAAATTAAAACCATTTAAACATAACCAATCATCGTCGTGAAAACTGAATCCACAATCACCACGTTTCCCACTGCGCAACTACGGTGGGCTGGAATCTCATTTAGAAATTACAATTATTTATCATAATGAGTGTTCAATAATTCGAAATTCCATTTATTAATGGAGTTGAACATACTAACCGATTAACAATTGAAATTTATCAATTTTAATGATATTATGTTGTCATAATAATGTAATGATTGAAATGATTAAATGCATTAATGATTGGTAATAAAACATTTATTACATGCAGTATATTGGACAATTATATAGGTAGGTACATCGAGGCCAATACCTTCATTTCTTTGCTCTGGTGTCGAAGCGAAGCGTGGCGTGGAGTTCCACAATGCATCCAGAATTTCGGCGGGAAGTGAAGGAGTGTCTTGACACTAGGTTTCCTCTGCCTACCCTGCTGTGTGCGGGATACAGCGTGAAGTAAATTTAATTTTATTTATATAGGTATGTACATGACACAGTTGTGGCATCTGAGGATACTGGAAATAATATATTTATATATTTTTTGCGTTATTTGATCGTAGCCTTATCCGTAGGTTCTTTTATATGCAACAAACCTTACTTACCTTAACCTTCCGTTTATACCATTCCGTTTCCCATTGTTCGCCAAATTCTGGAGGTACTGCAAGTCTTGTCGTTGCCAGAACGAAGAAATGTAAATATTAAATATTTCATTCTCCAAGTGGGAAACGAACCCAAAACCATCGCGCTTACAGTCGCACCCTTGTGCCGTTGCGCCACAATAATTTACAAAGATACAAAATTACAAAATTACAAAGATAATTTGTAACAGTTATATATATAAGTGAATATTTTAACGAAGACTCAAGTAACTTTTATGTAACTGTAACATAAAATGCGTTCATATTACTGAAAATATATAAAATTTGCATACAAAAAGCTTGTAATGATAAATGAAAGAAAGGCACAATTTTATCTTAAAAATACATTTCAATTTTGAGTAAAAATCTTACAATATATATTTGGCTTTTTCCATTAGATCTTTAGGTCAAGTTAGAATACATATATTACAATTCGTTAGGTCAATTTAGTTAGAACAAATTTTAAAAAGGCGAAATTTAACGCCGTGTAGTTATATTTAATGAGATCGGGGAAATTCTAATATAAATACATAGATCAACCTAAAAACAACATTCGTCAAATACATTTTAACTATTCTAGAATGACGTCAAAACAAACTTTTTTAGATTAAAGGGATTTCTTAATTTTCAACGAACCCGTAACTATTGGTTTTACGATCACTAGGCCTCTAGGGCGTCACACTTTTTATATAAACTCTAATTATAACTATAATTTTTTATTACATATGACCAGACACACAATCATGCATACATACAAAAGAAAATCATTTTTCTTTTCTAGAACAAAAGGAAGTAAAAACTTCGACGCCCGTCATGGACATGAAAGAGATTAAGTGGTTCGGGGCTTTAGGTTCTGTAGAAATGAGTGAACCTTGAAAATGTATGACGGCTTATTCGTAGAATATATGGTTTTGGATAGCATATTACAGGTACTAGTATTATGAACTATAAATAATATTACTTAGAACAGAGTAATAAGGCCGGTCGTGGCGGTGACAAGGTTTGGGTTCAATTACAATTTTGAACTCTCTGAGTCAAAGTCAAAGATGAAGATGAAGCTGATAGATATCTGACCTTAAGTTGTAGTGTATTAGCATAGGCGTTAAATAACGTTTTACTTCATGCTATATCTCTCACATAGCGGGGTAGGCAAAAGAAACCTCAACGACGCGCTTTATGTCATTAATTTAGTCCTCAAGTAGAAATCGAAGCCACAACCTATCAAGTTTATAGACACACACTTTTGCCTCTGCATCTCCTGACCTCAATCCATGATATAGTTAAATAAGCTGTCCACACTTAGAACAATCCAAAGTACTTTCCTGTATTACAAAATAACGGCTCCAAGCATTATTTCACAAACGGCAATAATAAAGTAGTATGCAAATTTTAATGGACTATTAATTCTTCTGTACACGATCCTAAAATAAAAATACCATTTTCATAATATCTTTCATATTTCGACGGGTCCATTACCCACCTATATTTTGATTTCTTTTGTCGTTCAATTTGTTATGAAAATAAAAATGTTGTTTTGTTATTTTTAGATGCTTTCCTAATATCAGAGGTACGTGTCTAACTGAACGCGATGTTCTATTTTTATTTCTTTTACCTTCACGGTGTATCCCGCATACAGCAGGGTAGGCAGAAGAAATATAATGTTAAGACACTCCAAGGCCTTGTGTCCCTGCGCCGGGCGTTTTCGTTTGCGTTGACTGGCTCGTAGAAGCTTCATTTTTTCTATGCTCCAAGAGACCGTAGACCTGAATATTTAATATTAATTTCAGCTTGACATCTACACACGTTTTCGATATAAATTGTCTTGATAGACGAACAAACGAACAACAAAGTGATCCTAAGTTAAAGGGTTTCGTTTTTCGTTTAAGGGGTTCCTTTTGTGTATGGGAGCCCTAAAAAATCAACAGATTATATATTTAATACTAGACTATAGAATAAAAAATATATTTTCCATTACACAAATCTCTTTGTGTATACAATAAAAAGATTACCTAACAGCCTACGTATATAGAGACGATAAAGTTTTTTGTACGCCACGTTTTTAGTTGATACGCAGATTTACGAACCGACAATAGTAATAACATTTTTATTTCATTTTTGTAACAGCTTTTACACGTGGCTTTGCCACCATGGTCAGACATAAAATAATAGTAAATGATAATTTTTTATCTTCACGCTGTATCCCGCGCAAGGCAGAATACATAAGGAACTTTTAACCTAGCCTAAGTTTTCATTCATCACATTCTTGAAGCATTGCGATTTGAGAGAGAACGCACGCCAAGCAACGCCAAATTTTATTTCTTTACCTGAGCGAAAAATCTAAAATATTAAATATTTATATCGAACTCACAACCGTCGCTTTTACAGTCGCACGCTTATGACCTTGAGCCACGACGGTCCATGTATGATATATACATTTTAAGTGGTCGTAGTATCTTAGACCGCAAGTGCACTCGGCGACATCACAACGATCAACTGATCAAATGTAACATAGCCTAGAGCCGTCTCGATTGATGAACTGTCCAATCCAAAAATTAAAATTAAACTTAAATGAAATCAGCTTCACACTGTATCCCTCACACAGCAGGCAGAGGGAACCTAGTGTTCAGACACTCCGTTCCCCACTTTACGCCGAATTCTGGAAGGTTTGCTAGTTGAATGGCGGAATTCAACACCGCGCTTTTACTCGACAACTTTGCTCGACCCCAGAGCGGAGAAATGGAAATATAAATTTAAATAAATATTTCATCTCAAACCTACCTAGGTTAATCTACACAATAAGCCTACTGTAAAAATCGGGTACTATTTTACAGTTTTATCTAAAATCTTACTATGTGAGAACAAAAAAACTGTCAAGTGCGAGTCAGATTTGCCCACCGAGTTTTTTTTACTTGTTGTCAAGCTCAATGGAAAATAGTCTACGGATTTTGATTAGGCAACGACAAGAAGCACAAACACAATCGTATCTTTTAATTATTTTCACTTAATAACTAATATTTTAACAATTTTTTTTATTTTCACTTAATAACACTTAATTGGTTCCCGTTATCTAAGGGACTGCAGACTAAAATATATGAGACTAATTTAAGTTTGACATCTCTTTGAATAGTCAGACGGACGGACGAGAAACAAAGTAATCCTATGATGGTTCTGTTTTTCGTTATGAGGTAAGGAACCTTAAAAAGTAACTCTGGTAATATTACCCAATGAATATAATAAAAATATTCTTATTTCACGCGTACTTAGCTAAGAATATCATAAAGTAAAAGAAATGGAAAAACAAAAAAATACATATAAAGCAAAAATTTGAAAACTACTCATATTTGTAACGACAAAAAATGACTAAGGCCTTATATCGATATTCATAAGTCAGGGGAGTATGAAAGTTTAACGATGAAAAAGTTGTTCTCGATAAGAATTTCTTCTACGTACATTTTGTAGGGGTTTGCCTGTAAAGGCGACGGTTGGAGGCTCAATTCCCATTCGGTGAAATTAATTATTTTCACTTTCCCGCTCTGGTATCCAAAGAAAGCGCGAGATTCAGCTACTCAAAAATTTCTTGTTAGCGTGTAACTTAAAATAATAAAAAAAGTGGTAAGACACTACGTCAATGTCCCTGCCCACCTTTTGTATGCGGGATAAAACATGCAACTAATTTAATCTACCATCAACTCGACTGAGAATTGAACCTACAATAATCGTCTATACACATAGCAACTTCCCTCAAATATTGCCTCAACGATTGTGAGATCTGTGAATAATTTAAAACATAAATAATATAATCGAGCAAAGCAAAAACAAACCATCCTCTGGAGCTCTGCCCCAATAATCTGGACGGATCGCAACTTTTCCTACGGAATTATAAATTTAATTACGTATTGAGACTCTCGGCGGAGTGAAATGTAATTACAAATATTCTGTTACGTATATTTGTATTTTGATAAATGGGGAAGGCTATCAACGCCGCCATGATGCAGTAGTTGATTTCGGTTCCCAGTTCCATTTCTATTTTTATATCCTCGCTCTGATAACATGACTAAGTTCCGCCACGCAATATCTCAAGAAATTTAAAGAAAGTAGTGAAAGGAATATCTTAATACTAGTTTCGTGAAGCAGTAGAAAAGCGTCTAATTACGCTAAAGTTTTGGATTCATTTCCAGGTTAGGGGATTTTGTTGTTATTTAGAAATATTTTACAGACATAAACTACAACAATTTATTAGGTTTAGGAATTTCCGATCAGTTGTATAATATACGCGCCGGGAGCGCTATCGGTGATAAATCCTTGAATCAACAAGATAATGTACCATTCATTATGATATGTACAATAAAAGCTGTCGTTTAACATACATATTTTATTGGCTGGTGCATATTTGTTTTTTTAACTTCTAGTGTAAAAGTAGGTTGCTATTTGTCTGTATGTCTGTTCTTGTGCTCTTCAGAAGTACTTAACGTTTACAGTCAGACTCTGCCCTACTGCACCACAACGTGTAAAAATAACAATATTTTTATTTTGCTTTTTTTGTTAGGTTGATATTTTATTCAGCACTAAAAAGGGCAAACAGAGGATCTCTGGGAACCTAGTGTTAAGACACTTCGTTTTTATAAATACAAAATATTTCATTTTCTCGAGTGGGAATTGAACCCATAATCTGTCGCGGTTACAATCTCACACTTCTACCTCTGCGACGCGTCTGGCCTCATTATGTTAAGCTACATAATCTATTTTAGATATTTTGCCTATTTTGAGTATACATTTTCCTATTTCTATAGTAGTTTTGCTGGAATTTAAATGTGGATAATTTAAATTCCAACAAAACTACTATAGAAATAGGAAAGTGTATACTCAAAATGGGCAAAAGGGCCGTCCCTCTAATTATCAGCAGACAACTACAGATTACCTCGTAATACCGTTTCAGAATGACAGCCTCAGAAGCTATTACAAAGGCAGTGAGGGGTAGACATTATTCGAGTCGGATCCTTTACTCGATTAATCGTTTTGGTTTCAAAACGTCAATTATATACGTTGGAATTAGAAATGTTAGCCTTTCGGCTGCTTTCGTGTGGGATTTTGTTGAAATTTATTAATATTTTATATGCGCAGAGGACACTTTGTTAACTGTAAGCGCAAAAGTTTTGAGTTGGATTCCCTTTTGGAGTAAAGAATTATTTTCATTGCCTCAATCTTGTGTCAAGAGAAAGGACGCGCGCGCGCAATGTACAAAATCTCGAAAATTGGGCGGAAGAAGAACGAGAGTCTCACGCTAGGTTCCCTCTGCATTCTCTGCTGTATGCTTAAAGCTAAAAAAATCCTTTGAAAAGAAATAGAACTCACAACCATGACGTATGCCATGTAGTTATTTAACCATTGTAATAAGATAATTTCATTGCACCAATAGTCCCAAAGGGAATTGCTAAGCTCAGTTATTATATCAAAAAAAGCATCATATAAAATTATGACGCCAACTTTTCTTTCCTACCGTCAAATCTCAAACGCTGTAAAGCGAATCGATCCCAAAGGACAGGGAACAAAGTTAAACAAAATTGTTAAAAATAAGTTTGAACTCAACGCTTCATTCGTTTGACTGAAAAATATTTATTCACATAAAAATGTGGGTATTTTACAAAAAATTTTTATTTCTACCGCCATTGGTGGCAAAGAGTAATAATAGACGTACGGCTGGTTGACTTTTAAGAACGATTCGTTCTAAAGCAGTTCAATGCTCACGTCGTTTGGTTTTTATATTGAATGTTTTACAAAAATATTATGTATAAAGTTGTTTCTACAGTAAATTTGATAAGGGATTGGGCTGAAATTAATGGTAGTTAATGGAAATAACTAAATGTTCTAAAATGCGAGAGGTAGCTCTAACCACGTGTAAGTCGTGACGATAAGGTGATATATAATATAGCTACCCTCTATAAATTGACGAATTCACATTAAAAGAACTATTCAATTCGATCCCGCTATTACCGCGTTGAACCGAACTCTACAGCTCTATGATATAATAGATATAGTGCTTGGAGTGATTTAAATTAATCTTTGCTTTGCTTTTCCTTTGAATGAAATAATCAAAATAAAAAATATATATAATAAAGAATGTATTCATATAAATAAAGAGAGACCGTCATGACGCAGTTACACTCTGACTGAGTGTAAACCCAATGGTTATGAGTTCAATCCTTATTCTGGAGGAATCATTACATTTAAATAATCTATGATTTCCTGCTCAATATTCGCTGATATAAATTTAAAAATCTACTATCCAGTATATCTTAAAAATATTCAGCCATATATATAAGACTCTAGATGACTCTAAGACAGAATATAACATGTATGTATGTTCTATGGCGGTATATCTATGTATAAAGTGATTTTTTCTCACATAAAAGTGACCCGATCAGGTCTCGAATACGTAATGACCTGGATTTTCGTAACGAGACCGTAAAACGGCCCTTTTAACACATAACTCTCGGGTCTCTCGTAGCGCTAAATAATATGAAGGCTAAAATTAAAAATGTAACACTCGTTCAGTATATTCGCTGCCCCAAAATATGCGTGTGGAATTTTCTTTATCACATTTGATTTTTTTTTTAATATTCATGTCTCAATTTATATTTTTTTTCTATTAAATACTAGTAGTTTCTCACAATTTCGTTTATTATAAAAATCATCGTAAAACTATAAAAAATGTCAATATGAAGTCTTTAACTTACATTTAATAAGCTACTTGTTTATTCAGTATTGTCAGTGAATCCACCAATAATCAACAAAATAAAAAGCGCGGTAATAGGGAACCTCACTAATTTCTGACTTAACACTTTAAGGCATCCTGTTCCCCACTTTCCTCATTTAGGTTCAAACTCACAACGATCACCTTTATAGTAACGCTGTCCCTCTGAGCCATATGTTATATCTACATAGACAACCTAACCTAACCTCGAAATGCACAAGCATTTAGCCATAAAGTCCAGCATCTTCCATTCAATTTGCTTGTAAATTCAAAGAGATTTACACCAATCATCCAACCGAGGTCACCATTTAACAGCGATTTTGTCTAATTTGCCCGCAACTCTACGCTGGCCGTTATTTCAACTATTGTCTTTAGTCATTGTTGGAATTGCCCGAATTGTTATATTATTGCATGTTTTAGGTTTATGTAGCCATTTTTAACTGAGATAAGCACGTTCTTTTCACGGTATGTTCGTTCGAGTTTTAATGGAAACGGAGTATCTTAGTACTAGATTCCCAGGATCGTTTTAACTATGCTATGTGTGGGATACAGCGTAAAGCCAAAATATTTTTTTTTCGTAAGTAACAGTATAATTAAAAAAATATATGCATCGTAGAATCGTAATGGTTATAGGTTTCTATCAATGATTGGATTTCATCAAATGGGTATCGAACTATAGAGCGGACCTCAATAAATTCGCTCGAGCGGATATCGAACCCATAACCGCCGCGCTACGACTCAGTTTTACATATAAAAAATAAAGCAAAATAAAAGGCGTAATCAGAGCTGGTATCAAATGAAACGGAAGCTGTAAACTACTGCCTGTTTGATCTACGGCTGTTAATTTCCTTGAGAGCAATGTTTAAGTGATTAAATCTACAATCTACAGTCCTGCGTTTTTCATTGGACATTTTAAATGTATATTTTTTATATTATGTTTTACCTGTTGCTTTGCTTGTGATTTGATATAATATAACTTACAGTCTACTTTGATTTAACTATTAAACTCAAAAAGATTTTTTAAATTTGTGGCTTAAAAGTTGTTCCTGAGAAAAGCGTATTTAAACAAACAAATTTTTAGGCTTCATAATATTAGTATGGAAAATGCTAAATGAATGTTTATTGTTAGCAAAGTAAATGTACTTGTGGGTTCAATCACTAAATAAATAGGCGGATCGAATTAATAACCTATCGCGCCACGGTATCTCCTAAAATGTAATAAAAGCCAAAGATTATAAGCAAAAAAATGTGTACCTCTTAATTATCGTTAGGGTTGTATAAAATAATTGCCTACATTAAATCTTTTATGTACCGCGTTCAAATCCGGCGGCGGTCGTCGGTATTTTAGAGGTAGAAGCATTTCAATTAACATTCATTGCATTCACCTGCGTAAGTCATTTACGACGGAAAAATGTGGAAATATTATACTTTTATGAAATATTTAATATGTTTTTGATGTCTTTACTTTTATTTTTTTGAAAGAGATTGATCGATATACAGACAACAGTTGTAAATGTTTGGCTACGGGTTTGATACCCACTGCAGGCTATAATTATTTGCATTTTGTTCGGCCTGGTAACTATGTGGAACGCAGCGTTCAGATGCACCACTCTACATGGAATGTCTCGAAACATGTGTGGTACGTGGGGAACGAAATGTTTACCAGAGGAACCTGGTAAACATTTCGTTCTGCCTAGCTAACTACAGTTTGTTATGAAAAAAATATCTGATGGGATCGTCGTGGTGCATGGCACAAGCATGCGAAAAGGCGACGGTTGTGAGTTTGATTCCTACTCGGGGATTGCAATATTTGACGTTTTTCTTCCTCGCCCTGGAAACAAGGCTAAGATCGGATGCTTCAAAAATTCGGCGGAAAATAGAGAACGGAAGTATCTTAGTAACGAATGGAGTGTCGTACAATTGGTTTCCCAGATTCCCCTGCTATGTGCGGGATACAGCGTGAAGCTAAATAAATATATACTTTCATAATAAACCTAGATTGCCACAAATATTATCATCATCATCATCATCATCAGCCTGTCTTCGTCCACTGCTGGACATTGGCCTCTCCAATGGCACGCCACTGAGCTCGATCTTCAGCTCTTCGCATCCAGCCGTTGCCCGCCACTTTGCAAATATCGTCACCCCATCTAGCCACAAATATAGATAATTTAAAAAAAAAATATTAATTTTCAAATACGATTGTTTTCCACTATGATCGCAGAAAGGTTGATGAGTGAATAATGAAATATTATCTCAGTAACAAAGAAATATCTCTATGATTTAAAAATGCAAATATAACAAGAGTTCATTTTGAACAAAAACTAAAAAGCCCCGACACCAGGTACTGTAAAAATTAAACAAATAGCTAGAAATGAACTGATAATGTACATTATATTATATCAAAATTGGTCCATCAGTTGCTACGGCTACGATGCCTCAGACAGACATACAGATATATTCCAAGATTGAAAAGCGATAAACATTAAAATACCGGTAGCATAAAATGTAGTAAAAATATGCACAGCTATAACGATTCTTCATTGAAGTCGACTTTGACTCGAGATGAATCCTTGAGAGGTTCTTAAAAAAGCTCCGCGCGTCTCACGCGGAGTGAAGTTATTAGGAGCTTTGTGAGAACAATTGTGTTTTTTTTGTTGGTTGGTTTTTACTATTTTTTATAGTTATATTTTATTTTAGAATATTTTACTGTTTTGTTTTTATAATGAATAGAATGTAATAGACTTTAAAAGAATGTTATTTTTAATATTTTCTTTTCAAAGCGCGGCGTGCATTTCCGTCATTCAACACACACCTCGAGAATTCAGCAGAAACAGAAGTGTCTTTATGGAGATCGGAATATATTACCACTATGTTCCTAGGAGCAACTTGACGAAGGAGCGTGCGGGATAAAAAATATATAATAAATATTATTATTTTTTTAATAAATAAACCGGTTACTTCTTGTAAGCGCTTTATCGCTTCATGTAACGATGTAAAGACAGTCCAATCAGCCACAAAATATTTCGTTCACGATCCCGTAGGATAGGCGTATGCAACCTAGTGATTAACTCTCCTTTCTCGGTTTACTTAATAAAACCACTATTACAAACAAAAAACATATAATTAACACGTCACTACCGTAAATTGTAAGGCAATGTTAACAGTATCTAGGGATCTTAGTATATCCAAATCAATTAGTAAGGAACAAGCGACAGCCTCTTTAGCGCATGATACACGGACATACGGTAGTACTAATTGATTTATACCTAACATTCAATTGAATTATATAGACATGTTGCGTAATTGAAATTAATATTTAATTTTGTGTGACCATAGCTGAACTGTAAGAGATGGTCATTGGGAGAAATGAGTTATGATTGTTTTGTCGGTATGTTAAAACGAACCGCGGTGTTGAGTAACGTCGCTCAATATGTGATTTCTCTTAATTAAACAAATTGTAGAATAAAACTTTAGTTAGATTATTCTTCACTCAATACTCTTTTGATTTCTGGTGGAAAGTGAAGAACTAGGCATTGCCTGCTTACTGCGCTATATAGAAAATACAGCGTGAAAATGAAGTAAATTAATAAAACGAACGGGTAACGTAAATTAAATTTACAGTCAAGAAACAACAAACATATGTAGTGTTAAACAAAATTCAAGAACGTTTCCTGTTCCTCTTATAAAGGTATTATTGATAAAGTAAATATTATCAAATATTCATAAGATTCCATCTCGAACGAAATGTCAGTCGAACTCAATATTTGTAGAACGCTTAGCGCACGTGGTGAGCATCTTGAGGGTAGTAGCAAAAAGTTTTTATTAAAATTTTCCTTATTTCTATGAATTTTATGTGATAATTCTCTTTTTCTTTTGGTTAGACATAGTGCGGCGTAAGGACTAGATGTAATAATTGGTTTCAAAAAAGGCCCCCTGAGCTTCTTGCGCCGGATGTTCTCAGTTTTGAAGGATTAACTTTACTGAACTGGTGATAAAATATTAGACTTTCAAATAATTTAACTTCATTCTCGCACATAGAAGGGTAGGCAGAGAGAATTTGAGAACCTAGTGTCCCTTACACTAAGTTCCCAGATTCCTAATAAAACACTTCCCACTTTCCGCCGAATTCTTGAGGCATTAAATTCAGGTTCAGTGTTCAATCAAGAATCAAAGTCCAGAACTATAGGTAAGTTAATTAAGACTGGACCTAGAGAAGGAATTTTTACATTGCAATGTAATTCATTTAAAACTATGCCAGTGGTATGCGGCGTAGTCTATTAAAACACTTTTAAGTGATAATGCTGTAAGTGAAGAAAAAATGTGGGTTGTTCGCTAGAAATTGTACTAGAAACTGGAGTAAATTACATAATGCTATAAAAATATTTATTGATAAAAATCTATACATTTCTTCAAATGGTGCACCAATCGCTACGTTCTCTGCATACCTCTTCGTTTGTCATCAACCTCTTCATACATATCATCTGGGGGACCTGCTTTTTACATGACCTTCATCCAGTATCATCGATACCTACTGTGTCTTCCAAGGTCAACCGAGGCCTCTTCCTCCGTTTCTTACTCTTCACTTTTCCTACATGAATCTTTTTTGTCATTCTTTCATCACTTATTTGCTCGACGTACCCAAACTATCTGAGCACCTTCTTCTTCCTCACCGTGACATCCTCGCTATTACCTGCCATTCTGTATTTGTAAGCCCAAAATAACTTCGATATCCTATATCTTATAAAACAAAGTCGCTTTTCGTGTCTGTCTGTTGTTTCTAACTCTTCTTCTTCTAAACCACCCAACGGATTTTGATGTGGTTTTCACCATTAGGTCGAGTATTTCTCAGAGAAGGTTTATATATAGTTTATTATTTGTACATTTTTATGTAAATTAACATAAATACGATAAATGTGTATGAAGTCCTACCCGTTGAGACACTTTCGCGCATGCGCTGCTTTAATGGTAAGTACTACATGAAAAAAATGTACTGGAGTATTGTTCCTCTTAATAAGATCTACAAAAAAGTCCGCGAGAGCATATTTTTATCTTTTAAGGATAACGTGTAGTGATCATATTTCTGTCTAAAAATAGTAATTTCAATATATATTTTATTGTGAGGGATATTTTTCCATAATGGTATTAATCCTTATCCATTAAAATACTTTATTAAATTTCTACGTTAAATGAAGCCAAGCCGAACCCGCCTGCCTCTATAGCAACGAAGAATTAGATGCATTTGCACGTATTGGATAATTCGAGTTGAATGTATTATTTCAGCGCGATATATTTGGTTTCATATTTTTATAGTAGTTATTAGTAGGTAGGTTTTTGTTTATAATTTCTTCCGTTTAAAAATAGTCATTTAAATATATTTTAATAAGTACTTGAAAAGATTAGTAGCACAGATTTAAGATTACGGTACCTATTAAAAATCCTTGCTGTGTAAAACAATTGGAAAATCCTTATTGAAACTACAAAAATGCGGGTTGCATTAGGGTTTAATTAATTTTCACATGATCTTAAGTGTTTTGCAAACATACATTATATGAATAATCCAGTAGTAAAAGCGGGCGAAGCCGCAAGCGCTAGTTTATATATATTATAGTCTATGAAGTTTCATAGACTAAATATGAGATAGACTATCGTTAACGATCGATCCATTGGCAAAGTCAGTAACAACTAAGCGAAACTAACTTGTACGACATCTAAAGGGGAAACTGGAAAATAGATTTCTTACTTACGTTGTAAACAGGTCACATACCTGTTTTAAGAGAATGTTGTACGCTTTGTTCTCACGTTGTGCATTGCATAATATAATAGGGTAAAAGAAACAGAGCTAAGACACTCTGTTCCCCAAGCATCACTTGACTGTCCAGACATTGCGTGTTGAGTGGTGGAACTCAACGCCACATTTGGTCTTCTCACCAGAACTAGAAAATAAAAATAATTTATTCCCCTGGTGGGAATCGAATATAAAACCGTCATGGGCACCACGACTGTCTCAGTATACTAATGAACATAACATCAATATCTGTATTACAATAAGAACTTCATCTAGTAGGATTAGAAACACGCAACCGCCTATCAGTCAAGCACCTCTCCACTGTGTTACTATAAATTATAAGCTCAAAAATACTCCCAAGAGAATATCTCAAACTAAAATTATTAATTTCACCTCATTTCACTTAAAATAACAAGCGTGTTAATCTTTTGATGTGATCGCGACTTATGTAGTACGAGAGACGAGTTTGTTAAATTATGTATATCATAAGTTAGGTTTAATTTAAAGTTCATGTCTCGTCATATCTATATGTAGTACAGACAGATACTATAGATAAAAATCTGAAGAGTGTTTGGTTGAATGCGCTAATCTCTGGAACTACAGGTTCGAATTGAAAAATATTTTTTTGTATTGGATAGTAGATTTTTTGAGCAAGGCTATATGATGTAAGTACAGGTGAGTCATTTTCATTTCATCACAAGTGTGAAGCTGCAGTTAAAAGTTTGTCTTGGAAAAATAATGTAATTCTTCTGTATCTGTGTTTGTTAAGCTACGCTTCCTTATTTTATTTTAATAAAAAATAATTAAATCTTTTTCAAATAGTTGTACTTGCTTGAGTAATTGTAATTTCCTCGTAACTGCTTCCTACAATACATTTATTTTTTTATTAGTATCAGTACCTAACATCAGAACACTCTTTCCTTTTAAGCTCATTGCCTGGTGAGATGGCAAGACCAACTTTTAATTTACCAGATCGAGGTAAAGTTATACCTAATAATATAAAATACGTATATATTGCCGCAAATAGAAAACAAATCCACCACTATTGCAAGGTCGTTCAGAAGCTTCTTAACTTTGCTACGATTGTACGATCTATACTAATATTATAAAGCTGAAAATTTTAAGTTGATCGTAATAATCTCTGGTATTACCGGTTCGTTGGGAGGTACTTAACGCCTCGCTGTGTCTCGTTACAGATGAATTGAAAATAAATATTTAATTTCCTCGAGTGGGAGTAAAACCCATAACCCATCACTTTTACAGTCTGAATTTTCCATTGAATAGTGAATATTATGTTCTATCTTCTGCGACCAAAATAAACACCGCTCATTTAGAATGAGTCATACAGAATTCTAAGTTAATTTCATTTGGTTACGCGAACAAACCCACAGGTAAACGTTAGCTTAAACATAAACAAACTTCTGTCATATTGAACCTACAACTATCGTAAACTAGTTATACTATCCACGTATTAACTACACCACAGTGGTCCAAAGTATGCAAATATTCTCAAATATTAGTCTCGAAGCTCAAGCTGAACTGAACAGCAATCAATACTCAGGCCATTTCACTAACTAATTTAGTTCGAAACTTTATGTTCAAAATCAAACTGTCTTGCCTAATTGAACATCTGGAAATGTTTATAAATCTGTATTAAAACTAATTTGTACTAAATACTTATTTGGGTGCTTAGTATAATCATTTCGTGCATTTCAAATAAATGACAGTTATTATATACCATAGACATGCAAAACGCTACGCTTCCCACTACGGATTCGATTCCCACTCGGAAGAATGAATTATTGTTTATTATTATTATTTTCATTTCTTCGCTCTGGTAACAAGGCAAACACGCGATGGTCAATCAACACGCAATGCCTTGAAGATTCTGCAAGATACGATGTCGTCATACATAACCATTTGTAGCAATATGCTTGATACAACAGCAAGTTATCAAGAAAGGTATAAATATAGCGACAGGATCCAATATGCAAATTGTTCGACGTCTGGGTTAAGTAAATTTATAGTGTTAGTCTTGCCAATACTTGCGGTATATTCTGATTTATTATTTTTTAAATCTGCTAAGGTATTTATTTAGTAGGTATTTATAAAAATAAAATTATAGTGCGATTGAAGTGTTTGTACGTGTATACGTGATGGTTGTGAGTTTTATTCTTATTCTCGAGTGTAAAATTAGCAAAATCATTCAAATTTAATGATTATAATAACAAAAATGACCAAACCATTAGATCATCAGTAAATTATAGTCCCTAAATGCCTTGAACATCGCCCCGCAACGGCATCTATGGTGCAGCAATTACGTAGGATAAATTGTCACTAGCTATCAACACAACGTCCATAACTCAGCCGCGCTGCCACTTTGAAATTATCCTGTAGTATGCCACGCCCCTTGAGTTTAATGTCAGTTGTTAAATATTTAGTAGCTTCACGCTATATTTCGCGTTGTCGTGTTGAGATACTCCGATCCTTACTTTAAGCTGACTTTTCCACCATCATAACCCACCACCATCGTGTTTATACTCAGTTCCGCTGCACCATGGTGCCCTCACTAATTATTCAACAATGATTTCTAAAATGTATAGCAGATATACGTATCGTCTGGCATTGTACGTAATGTATTAAATTTAAACGATAAGTGAACAACGGATTGCCTTTACAATGGATTCTCTCTCCTCGGATTTCCGAGTATTTAATTTTTTTTAGTTTGAACCTATGGTTATTGCGCTAATTAAAGGTGTCACTTACTTTTTTAAAAGAGATAAATGCGTGGGAAATATGTTATTAATATAAAAAAATATTATATGTTCACAAATTTTGCATGAAAGTAATCAATTTTTAAAAAAAATATTCAATTAATATAAAGCGAAAAGGACACTGTTTTTAACATATTGTATGTCCGTAGCCAATTAAAATATCATTTTTTGCCCGAATGGCAAGCAATGGGTTGAATTCATTCTGTTTTTTTAATTTTGTGCCAAAATTAAGAAATAATATTAATAGTAGATATTAATTGTAATAATTAACTTTTATTCTTAAAGGTTACTTTGTGGTGTGTCTCAACAAAGAAATTCGGAAGGATTTTGGGTTCAATTAAATTCGATGAAGTATAAATTTGTATCGATTGTTATTCAGTTTCATTTTTTTTACCGCATGAAAGGAATAGGTATAGTAGTGTCATGACACTTCTTCGTTGCGTTTGCGGAACTTAATACCGCGCTTCATTTTGTTGTCCAAAGCAGAAAATTTTTAATAAATTGTTAATTCACAACCGTCACGTTTGCAGATTCATTTTAATAGTAATACTTGTTAATCTTTTTAAAAATAAAAACACACTACAGATAAGATGTAAATTATGCAATAAAATTTTAAGCCTAGCAATTAACGAATGTATTAATTGGTGAATCACTGTGTTAAATCTGTTTATTTCGCTTGATTTATATGAAATATCTGATTTAAATCGAGTATCGGCGGTTCGGCACAATATTGACAATTTTCAAGTAAATATTTAATTAACTATGATTGAAAGTACGAGAAAGTTTATAATTATTTTGGAAAATGGAAAAGATATATATATATTTTGTATTTAAAACCTCTGTTTAACTTTCGTCTATCATTTCTTGGTTCTGTAAGCGGCCATTATATTATTCCAGTTCTACATTAAGTAAACCTTCTTGGAGTTCTTGAAACTTGACTCGATTTCGATCCGGTAGTAAGTCCTCTCAACATTCGTCCAAGCTCTACCTCAGTATGAAGGTTAGCAATAACTTCTTATGAAAGAGAAGAGACTCTGCTAACCCAACCTTAACATCGCTACCGAACATAGCTGTTTTATTAACATACCTCGTTTGATCCCGTCGTGAAAGTCCTGTTTTTCATTAACAGCAGAAAAACCCAAGTAGGTGCCTCCGCTCCATGTATTACTGCTCGAAAACAACGCAGCATCTTATATCACCCAGTCAAAGTATTAGGTCTACCCTGACCTCGTTGAATATTTCGAATTAATGTTTATTTAAATAATTATTCAGACTTAACCCAAAATGATACGATGATACGATAGGAATAGAAATAAAGATAAAATTTTTACGCCAAGTTTTCCACTCCAAAAAGTTAATAAATCTTTTATGGGTCATACGTGTATATAATAAAATTCCGCAGTGTATTCTTAGTTTGCCACTTCCAAAATTTAAAATATCAGTAAAAAAAAATCTAACAAGTAAAGCTTATTACACTGTTCAAGAATATTTAGGGGATAAACAAGTATGGAATTAATGTCTATTGAATGTAATGCAGGATAGCTGCCAACTAATGTAATATAGTGTACCATTGATTTTAAAAAGAGCAACTGTTGAGTTTCTTGCCGGCTCTTCTCAGCAGAACTGCCTTCCGAACCGGTGGTAGCTTTTGGTTCATATGTTCATTCCACGATTCAAACGTGCTTATAATAATTGCCTATTTGAATAAAGAATATTTTGAATTTGAATTTGATTTTGAATGCTTGGGTAATACTAAGTATTCCCGTGTAATCTTAGGTTTACTTCATCTTAGAGTACCATTATCCGTAACAGACAGATATAATACATGTTTGTTTGTATATGTGTACGTTCATTACATATCGTTCCATGAACAGACCGGGTCAAATAACGTAAGAGGTCAATTGGGAGATCGTGAACACTAATTCAATAGTGCCTAATTAATTGGATTCACACAGAGGTTGGCGTTACAAGATCGATTCGGGTGTTTATATAATGTATGTATATTTAGGGGTATGTGTAAAATGTACATTTTCTTATGTGATCGATTGGAATGTACCTATAGAATATAAGACAGAAAAAAAAAACAGAAAATTGTGTAAAAAATAAACGGAGTGTCTTAATTCTGTTCTTTGCCTACCCTTTTACGTGCAGTACTAGTAGCTACAAAAATAAGCAGCAATCGAACCAGTAATTATCTTATTTAGTAAGGCACTTTCAACTACCTCCTGTACGACAGTAAACAAACAAAAAAAGGCAGAGTCACTAACGAACCGCTCGCAGTAATTTGTAACATATCAAGTCATCTCCTGTTACGCCTTTCCCATGTTTCCAGGTGTAGAAGATTGGAACATTCGTATATGTATGTATGTGAAGTTATAACTAAGAAGTAACATTTCTCCCATGATATATGAATGTATGCAACATTTAATGAGATTGGCAAAGAGACGGATTTAAATGGTATTGCATGTTGGGTGGCGAAATATAAAAGATTACTATTACTATTATTATAGAATATTTCTTTATTATTCTTAACCTGATTAAACAGAGTATTGTGTCTTAAAATGAAACCAATTATGTCTTAAATGGATTTCTATCCATAGTAAATAATTTTCTACATTCACTACCTGAATACATACGAAATGAAGTATTTTCATAAGAACGTACCATTATTGCCATACATATAGGGTTGCCAATATCTGACGTATAATTTCCAGGACATTTGTGGGTCCACCAACGTAATCCGAGTTTCGATATTCAATCCTATTAAACTACCGTTTACTATCAACACTTCATGTTGATTGATACAATTGTTTTTGTGAAAATCTTCTTCATTACGTAAACTGTCCTATGTAATCTAAGTGTGCCTTAAATCTCTTTATGTTTTATATCAAAACTTTGATTGACTGAAATTAGTATTTATGAATTTGGGAACAGCAAATTGAAATTACCGGATAAAAGATAACATGGAAACCTCCGGGACAACTCAGGATTTGCCGGCCATCTGGCAACTCTACATACATACATACCATCTATAATCATGACGTCTCTTCTCTTTTAGCCACTTTTCTTTTACTGAATGACTGAAGGACAGCACACAAACAAAACTACTTGACTTAGAAAGTTAAAATTTAGCATGAAGCTAAATTAAATAGTGATAAAGGGAACACTAAGAAACAATTTCTAAACATACCTATAGAAACGGGAAAAACACGATATTCCATTTTACATCTAGAAAGTTGCGAGCCATGACTACTAGTATTATAGGGAAATACAAAAAAATATAACAATAAATATCGGCGACCCTTTCTCGCTGAATACATTCAAAGATAAGATATCTGTCACAAAATAAAGGACATGTGTGAAACAAGAACGGCTGCCCTTCTTTCTATTCATGACATCTTTATTGTTGATACGGTGAAATAATATGAATGTATAAATCTTGTTGGGAGCTGGGTACGTCTACATATCCTTAGTTTGGAGTGTGTGTTGGTATGGACGGATATTTGAATATTTAATGTGTGATCGGAATTTAATTTTGAGACAGGTTTTTTTTGCTTCATGCTGCATCCTGCTTACTGCAGAATAGGCAGAGGAAATCTAGTGTTAAGACACTCCATTCCCACGTTCTACTCAATATTCCAGGTAACTTAACGTAGTGTTTTATCTACCAGAGATATCGATAGTCGCATTTTATATAATCATTCCCTCGAATGGAAATTGAAGCCACAACCAACGCGGGTACACTCAGACGCTGGTCTACTATTAATATATTTTTCAAAAAATAAACAACAAAATATTATAAGCTCTTCCGGTTTCCCAATTAATAATATGCATTAATCAGTGGCGAATGGAACACACCCTTCCCATAGGAAATCTCATCCAATCACCTAGTTCCGGTGTTTTTTTTCCCCACAGCTAGTGTAAATTTTAATACAAAAATTGATATTATGTTGCATTTTCCTTATTTTTGCCTATGGAATTGGTTTTTAGGGTTTCGCAATAGGTCCGACAGACATTGTTAATTTTGTGGCGGACCTCAACAGCACGCTTTGTTGAGGAAAATGAGGAAATAGTCATTCCCCCGAGAGAAAATCGAACCCACCAATTTAAGATTTGCAGTAATAGATACGCTGTGTCGCTGCGATATCCTCAAAAATCCAAAATGTAACCAAAATTGTTACATATAGGCAAACAAACTAACTCGGTAGAAGAGGGTACAAATATTTTTTGTGAATGAAAGTAAAAAAGAGTTCTAGCGAGCTCGTTTGCGCGATTGTGAAGAAACTTGCTCTTAGAATATTCACTGAGATTACAAAGTAGTTGAGGTATTATATATAACATAAAAAAAAAAAATTTTTTTTTAATTTCAGAGGCCGTCGTAGCGCAGCAGTACAAGGGTGTGACTGTAACGCGATGGTTTGAGTTCGATCCCTAGTTGAAGAAGTGAAATTATTATTTTTTTAGGTTTATATTTCGATTTCTTCGCCCTGGTATCGAGGCAAGCGCGGCGTTGAGATCTACCACTCAACACGCAATGCCTCCAGAGTCCGTCAGAAAGAAAGGAACGTCATAATACAAGGTTCCCTCTGCCTACCCTGCTATATACGGGATACAGCGGTAAACTAAAAAAATAACACACAACAGGATTTTGTCTTACTAAATTTACGAAACCTAACCTAGCATCCAAAAAATATTTAGAAACTTAGGAAAAAAACATAGTGCTAGGACACTTCGTTTTACACCTTATGCTCTCTTTAATAATATTAAGAGTTGATTGGCAAATTCATAAACTGCGTTTTTTCTAGCTTAAATACAATTGCTTTCTCGAATGGGAACCCACAACTATTGCGTAGGTATTTCGTTAGAAACTTTCTAATCTATATATATACTAGCGACCCCCTTGCGGCTTAGCCCGCTTTTTCTACTGGATTATTCATATAATGTATGTTTGCAAAGCACTTAAGATAATGTGAAAATTAATTAAACCCTAATGCAACCCGCATTTTCGTAGTTTCAATAAGGATTTTCCAATTGTTTTACACAGCAAGGATTTTTTAGTAGGTACCGTAATTTTAAATCTGTGCTACTAATCTTTTCAAGTACTTATTAAAATATATTTAAATGTGTATTTTTAGATAAGTTAAATGACTATTTTTAAACGGAAGAAATTATAAACAAAAACCTACCTACTAATAACTAATACAAAAAATATGAAACCAAATATATCGCGCTGAAATAATACATTTAACTGAAATTATCCAATATGTGAAACGCATCTAAATCTTCTTTGCTATAGAGGCAGGCGGGTTTTTTTCGAGCTTGTGGTTAATGCTGTTAAAACAGCGACACCGGTTGGGTAGGCACTACGTGGCTGCCTGTGAGGAAAATTAAATAGAATGCATCGGCCGGGAATCGAACCCGGGCCGCCCGCGTGGCTGGCGAGCATTCTACCACTGAACCACCGATGACTGCTCATGACGCGCTTGTATAAATAAGCAAAACGTCGCGAGGCGCGTTTCGCAGCAAGGATTGTTT
>HE671139.1:60026-84239 GCA_000313835.2 Heliconius melpomene melpomene | reverse complement strand
AAGCCACGCCATTAACCATTAGAGGTCACTAAAATAGGTCACTTTGAACACTGAAAGAATTATTGTCGTGCTAGTGACTGACGTAATCGTGCTGAGGAGTTGTATTGGAACATAAAATTATACTTACAAAGCTTGAACTACTAACTTTTTAAATTTTAGTACCTTTGTACTTAAAAGTACTTTAAATTATTATACGCTTTTGAATGATTTTTATTATAATATAAAACGATATAAAAAAAAAATTAAATTATATTAAATTAAAATACAACATATTTTTATTTAGTAGTTTTTTTAGATACGTCTACGTAGTAGATTCCTACTCAGGAAATGAACCATTTTTGTTTCCTCGCTCTGGTAGCAAGATAATTACTCAATGTCTCGAAAATTGGGTGGAACATGGATAACGGAGTGTCTTAACAGAAAGTTTCTTCAGCCTATCCTGCTAAGAGGGATATAGCGTGATGACGTGTTCGAGTTCACTATATGAAAATATTTAGTTAAATCTCTCGAGGCACGATTGAACAGCCACCGCGTTAACAGTTATATTCTAACCAACTGCACTACGATAGTTTATTTAGTATATCTTAATCTATATTTTTCTTTTTATCCATTTTTTGAGGCCAGCCAGCGGCGTAAGAACACAAGCGTGCAACCGTAAACGCGACAGGTTCGACTCCCACTCGGGGAAAACAAATATTTAATACTAGCGGACGCGCGCAACTTCGCTTGCGTAATCAGGGGTGAATTCTAATAAACCACGAAACATGTGTTCAATGAAATATTTTTAAGAGTCGAAATTTCAAATTTTATAAAAATCGGTGGCCATTTATAGATTTTTCTATACAAACTTTCAACCCCTTATTTGCACCTTTAGGGGGTGAATTCTAGAAAACCATGAAACACATGTTCAATTAAATATTTTTAAGAGTCTAAATATCAAATTTTATAAAAATCTGTGGCGATTTAAGACTTTTTCCACACAAACTTTCAACCCCTTATTTGCACCCTTAGGGGGAGAATTCTAGAAAACGATGAAACACGTATTCAATTAAATATTTTAAAAAATCTAAATTTCAAATTTAAATTTAAAATCTAAATTTCAAATTTAAATTTAAATTTTTTTCCATACATACTTTGAACCCCTATTTCACCCCTAAAATTTTTTAAAATCTCTTCTTAGTGGATGTCCAGATTATGAAAGTAAACATCTGTCCAAATTTCACGTTCCTACCATCAGCGGTTACGGCTGTGCGTGTGTCTTACCTCAGTCAGTGAGGACAAGTCCTTTTATATACCTATATAGATTAACATTTCCTCGCTTTGGTAACTTTCGGCAAAAAGTGGGAAGTGGAGTGTATTAGCACTGGGTTCACTCTACCTACCCTGCTATATGCGGGGTATACCGTGAAGGTGATTTTTTTTTGGGAAATACCACTTATCTTATGTTATTGTTTATCTTTGTTGAAACTTTCTATAGATTAAATTCCATCAAAATCTGTTCGTTATTGGTCGTAATTGGACAACATGTTATATAGAAAGCTTTACTCTAATTAATTATAATATGGGTTACGTTATTAATTTCCGTTAATATTTGTAATTATGGTATCCATATTTAAATTTAACGATAACATTTGTCTAATAATAATATATGAAATTACCCGTTTGATATTTGAGGCCGTTTTGGCGTAATGTCATAGATTGATTCTAATTCTTAACGCGATGGTACTGCGCTGTGGATGAAACTGACTGTAAGCTTGATGATTATAGGTTCAATTCCCATTCGGGGGCAAGAATTATTTCATTGTGACGCTGTAGTAGACGAAGCGCGACGTTTAGTTTCGAAATTCAAGGCGCGTTGATATGAAAATTTGGGAGATTTTAATAAAATATTTATTAATATAAAATATATCGATTTTATTATTTCATTAGTTATTTATTATTGATACTAAATTTGAGTTTATTAAGTTTTTAGCTTTTTAGCATACTATGATTACATATGTGTTAATCTATTAGCAATCAAACTCAAAACAACATTAATATGTGAAAAGATTGACCAATATAACTGTATATGTGCGTCGGTGCGGAACGTGGGTTACCATACACTGAGGCCTCAGGGTCATATTTCGTATCCAATATCCTATACTAAAAAGAAATTTAGAAGAAAAATATTTGAGGCCAGCACAAGCACAAGTATGTGTAACCGCGACTGGTTGTGGATTCGAACCCCACTCGGGGAAATGAAGTATTTAATATTTTCATTTCTTTGCTCTGGTGTCCCGACAAGCCGCGGCGTTGGGTTTCGCCAATCAACACGCAGCAGCGCAACGCAACAGCTCTTCGTCTTCTCGTCTTCTTATCAGAGTGACTGTAACCGTCGCATTTACGTTCAAACGCTGCGCTTCCGGCAAACTGTATTTTGAAGAACCTTGCATCAAAATACAGCTTGAAGCTGAAAAAGAACAATATCCCGTATCCTAACTACACTGCAAATTTCTCCAGGCAGAGGCAGAGGGGGCCTAGTGCTAAAATATTCCCATCCCCACTTTCCGCCAAATTCTGGGGGCATTATATGTTGAGTGGAAAAACGTTCAAAATATGTTATTAAATGCTACCATCAGCAGAAACATACAGATCTAAATTCAGAAATAGCTCTAATAACACGAGTCCTCGTAAACTCCTTAATTGACGCAATTTAGGTCTAAAGTGGGAATGATTTCATGGCTAGGTCCGTTCTTGGAGGACAGGGCATACGTTTAATTGACCTTCTCCATATTTATTGCAGTAGCGTTTTACGTGTTTATTAGCAGATTTAAAAACAATTAACAAAGACCACAAAGCGCGGTGTTGAATTCTGCCTCTCAACACGCAATGTCTGACAATTTGTTGGAAAAGTGGTGAATGTAGTCTATTAACATAAGGTTCCCCCTGTTAACCCTGCTATATGCCTTGTAAAACATATACTGATTCACACGATTAAGCTCCATAAATATAAAAAACTTCGCAAAAATCAATTATGAAATCAAAAAACCGATTTCTTGTACACTATATGATCGACGGTAGAGTAGACAGTTCTACTGCCTGATATCCGTCATTTATTTAAATATATGGTTTATTTGCTAAATCGATCAATCTAAGTTTATAAATATTCTTTCCGCATCATATATTGACCTATTTTTTTAAATAAAGGAGAATTGTGTCATTACTTCACCAAATTAGAGATCTGAAGATTCATTATAATGAAAATATATGAATAATTATAGTTAGAGATTGACCAAAGCAATATAATTATGTTTCAGGATAGTAACAATGTAAGGTAAATTTTAATGACAATAAACCTATATAATAATATAGGTAGCTTAATATTGTCACGCACGTGACCTACTTTTTTTCTATTAATACAAAAAACTATAAATAATTTCTTAATCGATCGACATATCGGCTAGAATTAAATTGAAGATTATCTTTATTTTTCTAGACTCTATATTTTATCATAAATAGTAAACAACGTAGAGTTCTATTCTCCAATTGGTGTTCATTTAAAGATATGTTTTTAACTGTATCCCGTATATAACAGTGGTGTACACATATTGCAGGGTAGGCAGAGTGAACCAGGGAACCTAACTAGGTTCCTAACTAACCTAACTAAAACACTCCGTTCCCATTGAGGCACTTCTTTCCATTTTCGGCCGAATTCCGAGGCAATGCCTATAGAGTGTCGGAACATTTTGTTTTTTTTTGTTAAAAAGATTTTCTTTGAAATAACCAAATATCAAATAATCCAGCTTTAACAAATATATATATAAATAATGAAAAGACTATATTCTTACCATATTTACATAAAAATATTTTAGTATAGCCCTGCCAAACATACTTTTGTACCAGCCCACCATTGTTACTACAGTACTCGTAGTTATTTGAATTGGAACATGCATCATTAACGTCAAGTGTATTATTTATATACATCGATCGACACAAGCGCGTATTCTAATGCATGCCATAGAAATTGTATTTTTTATATATAAAATTATAGATGAATTTATGCTTTTGTTCGCGTAGCAGAGTAGGCAAAGAGAACTTAGTGTCAAGACACTCCGTTCATTCTATTCTAAACTAGTAGCGGCTTGTAGCTTTGTTTGTTTTTTTTTTAAGACATAAAACTTTTTTTTCTATTCTCGTATGGTTTTTAAGATATCCTCCTAATGCTTCTCTACACTCCCTAAATTACCAAGCTAATTTTCAGCGTTCTACACCGCGTGGTTGCGGCTGTGCGCTGTCTGTCTGTCGCTCAGTAACGAAAGAGCTAGTATATATGTATGTAGATATTTTGATTTTAAACTTATGTATTTAAAGAAGACGCATTTTACATATTGAGAACGTCCGGAATATACTTATGTTATATTGAACGTGATGGGGATTCAAATCCTGCCTTAAAAAATAAATTAGAATAACAAAAGACATCGTTATATCACAAAATAGGCGGAAGTGACAAAAATATCTAAACCACAGTAATTTCCAATAAAATAGCAAGTAGGCCATCGATTTGTCATTAAGTTGAACGTTTAGGAAACATTTCAAGCGATTGACAGCTTTTTAATAATGAACACATCACCTTTACCATTCGATCTATATCTAAAGTGGGACAGTGCTATTGCTTGACGCGGTGACAAAGTAAACGTTTGCACCGGCCACACAAATTACTATATTTTTTTGCTTCACACTGTATCCCTTATATTGCAAGGTAAGAAGGAACCTGGGAACCTAATGTTAAGTTCCCACTGTTCGCCGAATTCTCGAAGCATTGACTGTTGTGTCCCTCCACTCATGTTACCAAGGCGAGCAAATGAAAATACTAAATATTTAATTTTCCCCAGAGGGAATCGAACCCACAGCCTTTACGTTTCCAGTCCCACGCTCGTGCCCCTTTGCCATGTCGGCCTCACGTGTTTCATTTGTCATTTGATTGATTTAAGTCATTCCACCATATGCTAATATGGGAGCTTGAATAGGGATTGACTAGAGGTGATTTCGAGAGTAGGCGTTACAATAGTATCTATTATTGTGTAATACTCTCTTTTGAAATCTTTTTTTGGTTTTGTTAGGCAATGTTTACTGGAGGTAGCTTAAAGATGGATGGTTAAAAATCAACTTAAGCATATACATATAGATAGTTTTTATAACAAAACAAGTGACATATGGATATAGGAGATCAGTAGTTAGTTTCCCAGGTTCCTTGTGCCTGGCTTGCTATGTGCAGGATACATCATGAAGCTAAAAGGAAACACATTTACCATATCAAGATTTAAGATATTAAAAAATAACAGCAGTTCCACGCTTTTACTCGCATTTTTTCCCGCAGAGTAGACAGTTTCCTACTTCTTGTTCAATTTTTGGAGATTGCGTGTTACATGGCAGAAATGGGGAATGAAACCCGTAAGCCTATAGCTTTTACAGTCAGAGGTGCCACATGGCCTCAATTTAAATAATGATTTAATTAAAATATTCACATGTCCACGACAAGTAAAAGGTAGAAGATTCACTTTCTAATTTAAAAAGAAGTACTTTTCAACAGCACGATTAAATATGTTATTAATTAACAAGGCAATCTTTAACAACATTTAAATAATTAATTATAGACTTATCAAGTATTTTAATTATTTATCAAGTATTTTAATTACGTCCAATTTAAGTTGACATTAAAGTTATTAAAATTATTGGAATTAAGTATTGTTAAAGAGCAAATATTACTTTGTCTTAGAACTTTGGGTTATAATTTCTTTAATCCACATTAAAAAAAATAACAAATATTTATAGCTAGTAGCGTAGCATATATTTTTATCTTTACAGTTTGGCCGCCTGGACTCAAGTCAATGAATGTTAAGTTGCGGAACTTAACGCCTGACTTTGTCTACCAGAATAGGGAAGAAAAAAAAATAATCATTTCCCTCTCTATGACTCTATTTATTATCAATGTACTATTTTTAATACTCTCTTTATTAGGTCAACTCGTAAGAATGTTATTAAATAATAAAATCTAAGAAACTGAATTTGACCCACTTGTGATAATATTGTTTCATCATGAAACTTAGCAATTAGGTTAGTTTAGTTTTTTTTTTTTTGAGTTATATATTTTATTCTCGGGGTATTATTTGAAGAATACTATATATATACAAATATATAAAAACACGTTTTTCAATACAAATAATACAAGTGGTATAGAATATATTTGAAGCTATGAACTGAATGAGCTTTAGGGTCGAATGGTTTATTAATAACCTCTTAAGAGTTCCAATATTCAAGTCCTGGGTCCATCATCACACCAGCTCGTAGATACCTTAATATTGTATTGTCGCCTAAACTACGTATAACTTTTTACAAGTGGTTCAAAAACATATTCTTAAATTCTATAATATTGTTTCTTACAGCTCGACCTAATTAAAGTGTGTTAAAAAACTGTAATAGAAGTTCTAACTGTTCTAGAGGCCATCGTGGTGCAGGGGCACTAACGTACGACTGTAAGCGTGACAGGCTATCGATTCGATTCCCGATGGAAATTAAAAATTTTTTTTTCATTACCTAGCTCTGGTAATGAGGCAAAAAAGGTCCTTTAAAGCTAAAATCTAGACCAACCTTCACGCCTCGTTTATGACCTAAACTATACGCATATAATTATATAACAATAAAATGCATTTGGTATTGTTCTGTTATATAACAATAGATGGCTACATAACATACTATATATAAAATGGTTGTAGTGGATTCGAATTTTTTATGATTATATCAAAAATATATTTTTTTCGTTATACTTGAAACAGATTCTTAAATAACTTATGCGACTAATTCGACAATTTTGAATGGTTATTTATGGGTCTTTGGTATCTATCATGTTTCTGAGATGGTCCTACCTATCCTTCCAAGCATAATTAAACTATAATTATAATTTATTTTTGTTTTATTTTGTTTTTTTTTCGCTTCATGCTATATCCCTCATAGCATGGTAGGCAACGAGAACTTGGAAACACTTTGCCTCGTTACCAGAACATGGAAAAATAAAATGTTACATATTGAATTTCCTCAAGTAGGAATCGAAGTCACAACCACTCCTTCGGCCTAATATTATTTAACAGGACTTAATCTTTATGCATACCATATACATAATTACCATATATATATATATATATATATATATATATTTATATTTGTATTTATATCTCCAAAGCTGTGGTAGAATACATTAGCGTTTTGATTGTGCCCTCGCGTGACTTAACACAAGTCACGCCTACCAACCAGGTCGATGCTTTATTTCCTCTGAAGGAAATTTTCAGTATTTCACCTTTTTAATTAGTATAATTAATAGCCATTGTCAACTCATATTAGCTACTAAATTTTGTGAAATAATTAATTTTGCTATATAAATATATTTAGTGGACATGGAATGAAAATTCATAGTGACTCGAAACTCAAAAGCTAAATCTTTGAAATGCTAAGGCTTCATTTCTGACTTTTTCTTGTTACCAGAGGTAGAAAATTAAAAATTATTCTTGTCGAGAATCGAACCCGCAACCGTCGCAGTAGACGTGAGAGCCACGACGGCCTTTAGTTTATATTATGATTTAATATACAATTGTTAGTTTACCTCCAGGGAACATCACGAATATTTATACATAAGTCTAATTGTCATGGGAGTACGTCACCGTAGATGATGCATGACGCATACAATTGATTGTAAGTTGATGATTCAGCGCTATACAGGTGTTTTGTTGGCTTGAATATATTGTAGGTATTTTATTATATTCTATATGAGCACCTATCCTAATTATGTTTATATTTTTCAATTTGATTTAAGCGAATCAAATTTAACGGAATGGCTTATCACTTAGTCTACCCACACGCGGAAGATAAAAAAATATTTAGCCAAAATATACAAAAATAAACTAAAATACAATTGATATAGTTATATCAGTATTTAAGCCATTTCCTTATTCGTTTTAAATATATACAGTTATATAAAATAATATAGATATTATTTTGAAGTCTGACTTCATGTTGAATAACAAAATACATTCTATAAACCTAATGACCGGAAGAACCTTGTAGCTTTAATCATACAATTTCTAAACTCGACTTAAAATTGCTGTACGTAATTGATGAAACTTTTTCCTTTTAGCATTTTGCGGAGGAGTTCTCAAACATCATAGTAATAATGTGGTAATTGTTAGTTAAATATGTGAATATAATATGAAGAATAATTTTGAATGTTTATTTTCCTGTGAATGAAATGAATGATCTATCGTCACGCTGTTCTCTTCTTTGTATTACCAGCCCATACCGCTTTATATTTATTCATACTTTACTTGGCTACAACTATATTACTACACCCTAGAAACTATAATATGATTTTCCAGTTTCCCCAAATTTAGAAAAATCCTCTCTAAGTGTAAGGGTACCTAAACTCCCCTAGAAATCAACACACATACCAAGCTTCGATTTTTTACTTTCAGTAGTACCGGGTATATTTTTTCTTTCAATTATTTAGTAAGTAACGATTTTTTATATAATATAATGACTGAATGATATTCCCTTAAAATATGATTGGAACCCATGTCCTCATCATCATCCACATGTTGCAACATGCATCATTATTAAATGACAATTTTTTTAGTTGTCACTAGTGATGTCATTGTAACATCACTTTAAAAACCCTTTACTTATTGACACATTGTATTGACATGATGTAAATATTATATTTCATTGCAATTTGACTATTTGGGAATTATAAGGAAACCCCTTATTTTATAAGGGAATACCATAGCATACCATACCATATATATTTATATATAAGACTAAAATATTTAATTTATATTCTAAATATAAAGTATATTTAGCAGGTATATCATGTAAAGGAAGTGACAAAGTTACAAGAGTAGAGTATAAGTGTTTAAATATATTGTTTTTTTGGTTCATTGAAAAATATGGAAGTAATATGGATAATTAGTAAGTTTTTTATTTTAACTGTACTATTTAAAAATTAATAGTTAGCTTTTTAATTATTGTGTTTACTTAACTTAAGACATTGTTCTCGAGTTCGAATCCTACTTCATATTTTTTTTATATGTTTCTTGATATATAATCTTAACAACTTTAAGGCTAAAAAAATGAATAATTTTTCTTATATAAATTAAGTCATTACTATATAAATAAATATATTTAAAACATTGAATGTATACAGCATTGACACATAACTTACAGCTTTTGGGTCACTGAAGACGCCTTATAAGTTCATTAAAAAATCGAAATGCGGTCAAGCCGTTTAGAGAGGACATTACTATTAACATACTTTAAACATATTATATGTATATATATAACGTAATTTTACTTCTAAATAATATATTGAACCACTTACACATACACAAATTTTATATGTTTGTCTATCTATTTGTACGCAAAAAGTAAGGAATGAAATTATAAAGGTTTTTGAATATCAATTATTAAAATTTCATAATACAGCTAACTATATTATAGAGTAGGTTCCGTTCCACTAGTTTTTTTAGCATTTAAATATAATCATCCCCCCGAGAGAGGATTGAACCCACAACCATCGCGTTTACAGGTATAGACTAGACTGTTTCATAATATTTAAGTAAAAAAATAGATTTTCGTATCCTTATTAAAGTAAACCAATATATCTTTAATTAAACTAGATTAATTTCTCGATTACCACATATAGCAAGTCTAAGGTCTACACGACTCCTAGTTCTAGGTCTCGGCACCACGCAATACTAATAGGTCGACGTAAATGACGAATGTGTTTTATTATTAATTGTTTAATTGAATAATCAATGTTTGCGGCAATTATTGGTATGTATTTTAATTTTTTTTATTGACTGGTCACTTAGTTCTCCACTTTGTATTTATAGTAGAATATGCGGCAGTGTCCGTACACACGATGTCTCAAAAATAGTGTCCAAAAATGAGTAACGGATACTATAGATTCTCTCTGCCTATTCTGCAGTTAATTCCAGTATTGAGTTCTGTATAATACATTAAGAAATTCCTTTAATGATATACGAGCTTCGATGATTAAATAAATAATATAAATATAAACATTTTGATTTAAGCTAATTTGCCATATCCGTTCTCATGTTTAAATTGTAAAATCAAATTTTAGTATTAACAATACAAATTGTATTCATAACAAAATAACAAACAAAAACAACGTGAACGTAAATATAAGTGAAATATCACGGGCAGCTTGCTCTAGTGACAAAAATAAACGACCTACTTGCTAGCTATTAACTATGCGTCATTTCTAAAAACTAATAAAAATATTAGTTTTTTTGTTATTAATATGACATTTTTAATTATTACTTTACATTATTAATATATTTTATTAAGTAATTGTTTAGAATGTGAACTGAAATTTTTGGGCCGTTTCATCTCTTATACTTTAGTAAACCGGTAATAAATATTGTTTGAAGTTCAAAAAAATTGTATAGAATTAATAGATTTTTATTTATAAATTATATATAAATAAAAATAACATTTCCACTTACCACAAATAAAGCGTTGAAAACAACAAGCAAATATTTTATACAATTCATCCCGCAGCCCTCCATATTTAATTAAAATCCGCAAACACAAAACAGATAATAAAGAACGCGGGAAACACTTTTGTTTTTTTTTTTAAATACGTTCGTCGCGCTAACGTGTCCAAGAGACTTATGATTCGGCCAGAGCTGGCGGCGAAATGTAATAATTGTCGGCCAGTTCGGTATTTAGTAGTGGTGTATCGCGTGCAAGGGTTGAAATCACCCCAAATTATCTTGACCCCTAATCTTTACGACGTAAAATGTTGATAGGGATCTAAAGAATTGGTGGTCTATAGGTTATTGATCTAATAACATGTGATTAAGGGTAAAAATTGTGATTTATAAGATTTATTACAGAGTTAAAATATTTGGCTGGGATATTTGATTTTGTTAAAATTATATTTTTATTATGTCTAATTACAATTCGTATTTACTTATAAAAAAATCAATTCATTATTTTATTCTAATGCTATTCAGAGTCAAAGTAATTATGTTTCAACAATTTTTACATTTTTTTTTACAGGAGTGTCTTATTGCTAGGTTCCCAGGTTCCCTCTGACTACACTGCTATATCTGAGAAAATGCATGAATCTAAAATAAAGATACTGCATAAATTTATCAGATACAAATAAATTCATATGTGTAATATTCCTCACCTTTACGCTTACATAGTTTTACATTCTGACTCACGTAGTTACGTCGTTCCGGAACAAACTGTATTATGACATCTTAACAATTAAGTCACATTTATTTGTGATTTAATATTTTCCTAAGTTTTTTAGGTTTACACTGCATCCCCTATATAGTAATGGGTGGGCAGAGGGAACCTGGGACCTAGTGTTAAGACACTCAGTTCCTGTTAAAACACTTCCGGTCCCCCTTTTACGAATCTGGATGTTTCTGGATGTCACGTTTCCCCGGAATTATTAATATTTTTCAATATTTTTTTTCTTTTTTGATATTCGTATGTACATTATAATTTTTTCAAATGATGCCACTGTCGTGTGCTGTATCTATTTGTAGATTTCCACTGTAGTAAGTACTCTTACAGTTTGACGCTTTCCCCAAACAGCAAGATAAACAGATTGTTAATGTTAAGACCCTACTCTATTCTTCTCTGAAAATAAAAATGAAATAGATGCATTCTATATCGTATTACTAAAATTAAATATACCTACCTATTTGATAGAGGGAACCTTAGTTCCCCCTATTATCTCCCATATCCATGTTTAGACACAACGCCAGAGTAAGTCATTAGTATCACGTACATAAGAGCTATGTTTACGTTTTAAAACTAAGGATATGCACGCCTAACATTCTACGAATAAATAGTAATCAGATGTAAATGCTGATGCATGATGTATTTAAATGAGACCCCACTTCCGGTTGCCATTATGCTCTCATAAATATTACCTTTGTTGAAGAATGCAGGTGTTTTATATTATGCTAGATAATTAGTAGTGTTTTTTTTTATGTAAAGCTATATAATTGAAGTAAAAATATAGAGACTTGAATAAATTATTTTAATTATTTTGTATATGTCCTTCCAAATTTGAACGTATCCCATAACTTAACTATAGACGAATAATCATCTATATATATAAAATCGAAAGGTACTCATCAACTAATCACGAAATCTCAGAAACTACATGTGCTAGGAATCTGAAATTTTGCATACGAGTTACTTATAGGACGTAGGTGCTCGCTAAGACGGGAATTTGCAATATTCGACTTCTAAGGGGTTGTTTTTGGGGTCGAAAGTTTGTATGAAACTTCGTTACTACAAATGCATAACGTCACTAGGACGTAGTCGTGGAGACAGAAATTAATAATAACATAGTTCACGCGGGTGAAACCGCGAGCGGGCCACTAGTTGTATATATTTCTCATTGTAGGTCTAGGCAGAGGGACCTCAGTGTTAAGTGACGGAAATGAACGGAGTGTCCGTTACCATCGCACCGCCACATCACGTATTGAGTCTCTGAACTCAAGAGCTTTGACTTGTTATTAGAGCGAGGAAATGAAAATAATCTATTCCCTCGATTGAGAATCGAACCAACAACCATCGTGATACTCACATTTTTACAAGAATAAACTTACTAAGAATTTTACAAGAAAAGCTTGTAAAATGTAGAATTAATGTCTTCTATACAATATACGAGTATTCCCAGCATTACTACAAATCACCATGGCAACCATCGCCACCACCATAGAGTTTTCTAACCCCGGGTTCAATATTCAAAAGCATGCTTTCTTAGCTAACTTACGTTCAATGACTTGTTTTTTTTTCTTCTGGGGCTATTTCTTAGTGGTAGTTTTAAGCTTATGCTAATTGTACTTGACCTTTGGTTATATAGCATGTGGCTATCACAGTTCAGTGTACAGGCAGATTTGATTATCAGAACTAAACATTTCAAGGCCAATGTTAGAATTTTTGTGGTGTTTTTTATGGATACTAGGTAAAACGTCAGTTTTATATAGTACTATCGGCTCGCTTGCGGCTTCACCCGCGTGAACTATGTTATTATTAATTTCTGTCTCCATGACTACGTCCTAGTGACGTCTATGCAAAATTTGAGACTCCTAGCATTTGTAGTGACGAAGTTTCATACAAACTTTCGACCCCAAAAACAACCCCTTAGAAATCGAATATTGCAAATTCCCGTCTTAGCGAGTACCTACGTCCTATAAGTAACGCCTATGCAAAATTTGAGATGCCTAGCACATGTAGTTTCCGAGATTTCGTGATGAGTGAGTGACCTTTCGATTTTATATATATAGATTTTTTAATATAACTAATATATTTTAAAAGTCTCGAGTGCTAATAGAACCTACAACCACATTCGCGTTTACAGTCACACGCTTGTGCCCCTACGCCGTTTGCTTCTAATTTTTATATTAATATTTTAATATTAATAAAAAAAAATTACATTATCTTATCTTATCTTTTCCGTATTTTATGTTTTTAAAAGAATTATAATGATGACTCGTGAGTTAATTACTAAATCTCACTTCAAACAACACTAATAGAATAATTTATTATATTTGGATCAACAATAATAAAACGTAAAACAAACTTTATATAATAATAGATTAAAATATCTTAAAGTATTTAAAAATATTTGCTATCGGCGCGGAGAGATTTATATTTTAGATGAATTCTCAAAAGTAAAAGCGTATTTTGTGTTGTATTCATAATTATTGACACGGAGAAAAGGGAGATTTGGATGTTTTGAGGTGATAGAAACTTACATAATTCATCAATTTACTTGTTCCAATATTCGGCACATTTGTCATAACAAATAATGCCTAAAAAAAGAAATCCATTATAAAAAAATCGTTTTGCCAAATTTAGGATTTGAAATTTATGATATGTAAACTCTACGAGTGGAGTATACCAGTATAATCTAAATATATAACATTTTAACTTTCATAAATTAAGAAAAGGAAATCTAAATTTTCCTAAATTTAGTACAAGACGACCATTAACATGGTTTACTTCGATGGGGGTAACGATAGTTCTTTTTGATTATAAGCTTTATAAATGGTATGGACGGTGTGATTTAAACTTTTTGAAAAAAAAAAGTTTTTTTTAATATCTTTTTTTTGTTATAAAAAATATTAACAGGTATATATGTCAGTGGATGATGGTAGCTAAATATATAATACGCCTTTTAGACATTTTCTCAGAAAACAACCATCTCGTATCAAGGATATAAAATCGTTAAACGTTTTTGGGTTTTTTTTATCTGGGTTTTTTGGGTTTGGGTAACCTGACCTGACACCTGGTGTTTAGATACTCCGTTACTCCTTAAGTACGTTCCCCATTTTCCGCCGAATTTGTATGGCATTGCTTGTCGAGTGACGGATCTTAACGCTTCGCTTTACGTCGTTACCAAAGCGAGGAAATAAAAAAAGTAACCAGAAGAGGATAAAATCATGAAATCTCTATATAATTAATATATACTAATAAAAAATATATAATTTAAAATGTGGTTTAATTTTATTATTTATAATAAATGAAATATATTGATATACGTCTCTATTGTTATGTATTTCTAGGTATAGCGTTAAATATAAAAAGCTCTTCACACAGTCTTTAAGTAAGCCTGTATTATAACATATCTTCAATGCCAAGTTGTAGAGACAGAAGCCAAATAAATAAGTCTTTATAATTAGCCTTTATAATTTATTTTCAAGGATTTATTTTTTTATAACTTTATGTTATAATAATTATAATTGTTAATAGAAAAACGACTTCTTCAATTTCAACCGGATCCCATAATTAGAACTTAACGAAATTTTCATCAAACTACCCTCGATGTGTACGCTTTCCAATAAAAAAGAATCATCAAAATCGGTTGAGTTAATATTGAGTTATTTGTAACACACAAATAAAAAAAAGATTATATTGAACGAACAAAAAAGATTATATTAAACAGAATATTTTTTTGCTGACTCTACACTGTGTTATACCATACGGTAGTTGTTTCTATGACCACCACAATGCAAACACTACGCACAAAAGCCATCCATTAAACAAGGTCACGAAATTTGCAATTGTTCAAAAGGTATTCGTTTTACAAGAAATAGAACGTCTTGTATTTAAAAGAAAATTTAATATCATTATGGGTGTAGTGGTTGAATAGCAATAATCAAAGATATGAGCACTTCTTAAAGTCTCTTCTATTCTCTTGACCTAAAATGACAAAATTTGGCAAGAAATGAGAATTGCAAAATTTGTGAAATATTACGTAGATATGAAAACCTGAAAATTGGTAATCTATGGGCTTTTTTTTACTTTTCGTATAATATCTTTTTCACTAAATTACTAAGGCCTGAAAATTAAAAAAGAAATCTTATTTTTCCGGTCTGAAAGTAATAAAAAAATACTTTTTTAATGTAGTAAATAAAAATATCTATAATTCTGTAAAAGTCTCTTCATTTGAACAGACACGCCCCCACTACAAAAACGTGTTAATTTATTTAGAGTATGTTATTGTTTACGTTAATACAATGTCCATTTTGTTGGTTTTATCATTTTTCATTATATCACGAGTTGTTGCATAAATTGAAAATTATATAATTTTAATTTTACTCCATACTTCTTAACTTAGTATCACTTAGTAGAATTCAGGCGGGGAGAGAAAAAGGGATGTTTTTACAACAGTTTCTCTCTGCCTACCATGCTTTATGCTCGATATATCTTAAAGCTGAAAAAATTACACTGCTCAGAATTATCAACGGCAAAAAATTAAAAAAAAAACCTTTACATTAAAAGATCAGTTCAAAACTTGCTTACAAACAAAAGTTTTTGTTATTATGCATTTGTAAAAACAATAACTTTAATATTACACTAGGTTCCCAGGTTCCCTTTGCCTCTAGATACATCTTGAAAATGAAAATAAAAAGCTTTTAATATAACTGAATGTACTTTTAACACATAAGTATAAGTACAATTATTAATCTCTTCCGTTAACTAGTGAAATTTTGAAATTCTGTCATATAATTAGATTGGGAAGAAAAAAGGAATCCTACGGGAATAAGAATTCGGGAATTTTCCATTATATGTCGTAAAGTCTACGCAAACAATGTTGCGGATAACAATTATTAAATAAAAATAATACAATTATTTAATTAACACCTCTCGTGGTGCAGGGTCACAAACTTATAAACATAACAGATCGTGGGTTCAATTCCCACTCTGGTAACTTGGCAAAGCGTGGCGTTGAGTTCCGCTATTCAACACCGTAATACCTCCAAAATTCAGCAGAAACCGCGGAACAGAAATATCTCAAGGGCTAAAAAGAGACAATTATTTAACAAATCTACTCAAATTAGTTAAGATAAGATAAGATAAATCTGAAAAAAGATTTAATGTCTTACCGACATATCTTTATTATTTCTACTATTATGTTGATTAGCGATGTGACGTATGTATGTTTGTACATTGTACATAATATATATATATAACACGCTAATAAATTACGTATTTTTGAAGCGTATTATCTTACAAGTTATATGTCGAAGAGATGTCGATGATGCGATATGAAGTTGGCGTAGCTCTATGTCTTATATTTAGTAATTTTTCTTACCATTTTTATATTTACTATATAAGTGATTTTATGTTATACGTCTTTTAACATGGTGTTTTATAATTTTGTAAAAGTGAGTCAAGTGGAATGGCGTCGACGTTTTATTATATACTCTATATATTTTGGTAAGCTTCGTTTCTTTTTTGCTCTTATGAAAAAAAAAAGATTAAATTAAAAAAGTATATTTTAAGACCTTTGCCGTGCAGTGGGACAGTGTTTGATTGTAAATAAGACGGTTGTCGGTTCGATTTCGAAGAAATGTTTATAATTAAATTATTTTTATTTTCCCACGTGTAGTGTTAAGAAAGTGTTCGAAATTCAAAGATCAACTGAGATTTGGAGCCTTTCTTTGATGGTGCTCTTCTTTCTTTCTTTTACCAATCTATGAATCGCATATTTTTATTACTATCCATTAATAAAACATCTCCAAATTTGAATATCCTCACCCATTATTTTTAAATTGTTTAATAACATCTTTGTAGTTCTAATATTTTGACACTTCTATTTTAATTTATAAAGAACGGAATATCTTAACACTGAGAAAACCTTGCTTTTCTCCTTAAATTTAATCTAATGTAGTATCGTACATTACTTCCTCTCATAAGATAAGAGCGTATAAGTTTATTGCATATTATATATTAATTATGTGTCATTTTCTTATTTTTTTGCGTCGTAGTATAATATATGAATTGTAACTTTTTTATATTATATTACATAAATATAATGGCCTTAAATAGCAAATTAATTAATAGGATACTGACGAATAACCTAGAATTATGAAATTTGGTAACTAGCATCTACAAGTAGCACATAAAAAAATCTGGACTATACATTTGTGGTTAAATCCTAAAAAATAATAAACTTAAAAGAGGGGCAAAATTTGGTATTAAAGCCCCTAGTTCAAGGGAAGTATCAGTTGAAATGGCGATGACTAAGCTAATTCAGGCTTGAATTTCAGAAAAAAGCTTGAATCCTCCAATTTTTGTACGGAATCGTCGACGGGCTAGCCTGACTCGCGCTTGATCGGTTTTTTCCTTATGAGGTACAGAACCCTAAAAATTAAAAAAAAACATAAAATGATCGAAGACCATCGTAAAAATACATATAAATATGTATAATTGATATCTTAAAGTGAATTCCTGATAAAGTAGTAAGCCACATAAATACATTTATAGCCTATTATGTTCGACCATCCGAGCATTTGCGTCCATGTCCACGTCTATTGTACTATTTACTATATATAGGGGGCGATGGCTCAGTGCTGTTCATTCGGTCTGCAATGGGTAACACAGCGGGTGTAGGTTCGTTGTTTTGATTATTTAAATCTTAAACTTATCTTTTCTAGATCTTTAATTATGCTTAGGTTGGTGGGTAATCCTGATAACAAATATTTAATCCAAAAATTAAATGCTATAGTGATTGTAGAGAAGGAAGGCGTGGAATAGATTAGTAAATTAGCACAATTGGTTTCTTGGAATAATGTCATATTAAACGAATAAATTCATAAATTAAAAAAAAATTACTACAATTCTCTTAATTATTACTATTCTTTTAAAAATTTATTACGATATTCAAAATTTAATTTAATAAATTTCGTTTTAAGTTACTACAAAAATCGTCAAAATATTAATCATTGAAAAATAATTTCTTATTATTTTTAGATGTTTCGTGTTTATTGTCATATATTGTTTCTTTTTTCACACACTACTTTTTGCCCAATTTTTCACTTTTTTCTCATTTTTTTCAGCAAAAGACACAGCTGCGGAGCCGCAGACGTCGAACGATGAAGCGGCCGGCGATCTCTGCGAGTTCGATACTGAGACGGGCGAGAAGCAATCATGTTGTTTAAGATTTGTCAAAGTCATATATGTAGCAACATGTGTAATTAATATTGTAAGTAAATTACAATTATCTATAATCTACTAGTGTCTTTGTGTTTCTCAACGAACAAAAAAAATCTTCTCCACATCTTTCCGTTTCCGTAGGAATTTTGAAATATTACCTCTTTTACTACCCCCTACACTAACCAAGGAAACTACGTGCCAAATTTCGTTAAAGTAATAATAGTTATTTTAATATTTAAATAGAGCTAAAAAAGTTATTAAAAAAATAATAACTTTTTTAGTTATTCTCTAAATTTAATTAAATTTAAATCTATAATTATAATAATTCTAGATATTAAAATTAAAGATAATCTAACTTCATAAGAAATTGTTTGAGCAACTGCCCGTAAACCCCCTAATAATGAATAATTTCTATTTGAAGATCAACCAGCAATTAATAAAGTATAAACTCCAACTCTTGTACAAGATAAAAAAAATAATAAACTCTATTTAAATATTAAATGAAAATAGTTATTTTAATATTTAAATAGAGCTAAAAAAGTTATTAAAAAAATATTTTTTTTTTCCAGCTTCTAGCAATTGCTGTGATAGCAGTGACAGTGTCAGCAGCTATAGCCATGAAGATCTTCTCCAGCGAACAGTCCGGCAAGTTGGTTGCGATGATCCTGTTAGCTGTTCTTGCTGCAGTCACACTGTCCATCACTATATATGCCATGGTAGCCATATTGAGGAGAAGGAAGAAACCTGTACATACGGTAAGTTATATTAGTTATATTTATTTTAGCTTCACGAATGCCATGTGCCAAAGGAGCAGCGCGTGACTTGAAACGTAACTGTTGTAGGTTCGATTCCCAGACGGAAGAATAAATGAGAAGACGAAAACGTTTCTCGCTCAGGTCCAAATGGTCAAAACCAAAACGCGGCGTTGAGCGCCGCCATTCATCTTTCGATATGTCCAATATTAGGAGATGCTTGAGGGACAAAATGCCTGAATACTAGGTACCCTCTGAACCTGCAATATGCGTGATACAGCGTCAAGCAAAAAAAAACTAATTAAATCAAATACGATATTACGCTATAAAAGTTGCTAAATCTTTATAGCTGTTAGTTACTACGCAGTTTTAAAACTTAGGTCTTATCTTATATTTCCGAGAAATATCACTAAATACATACATACATAGCTAACCTTGTTTTAATAAATTCAAGTTCACTGAAACACCGAAGTGGTGATAGTGGTTGTGGTTGTGGTGGCATATCACGCGATCGCTACCTTGAAGGTACCTGAGCCAAATTACTCCCTATAAAAACTACCCTCTAGATTTAACCAAAATGTTAAAAATATATAAGAAAAGTTTAATTATTTTATAATCGTGATATAATTTAATGTTATTAATTGTATTTAAATGTTAATTGATAAATATCGTCACTTAAAAAAAATAATTTAGAGACTGCCGTGATGCAATAGAACAGATTTGACTATAAGCCGCGATGGTTGAGGGTTCGACTACTCTCGGGGAATTAAATTATCTTGTCAAACTTTGGTAAGACAAAGGATTCTTTTCCGAAAATAAGGCCCGACAAATGAGGATTATCTCAAGATCGAACTCAGACTTGAGATCGATTTATAAACAGGAACCAAAGATTCAACAAATTTAAAATAAGCTGAAAATAGAATATAGAATTAGTTAAAGTAATAATTTTTTAACATTTATAGTGTTATTACACATTTAGATAAAACGACTTTCAACGCATGGTCTAGTAGTGCGTTTTGACGGCTTCCGAGAAGCGCGGGTTCAAATCCCGCTATAATCAAATGTTTATACGTGTTAAAACAGTTAATATTAATTACTTTAATAATTTTCAGGGATCGGTATCTCTACTTATCCTGGCCATACTGCAGGCTATAATTCTTATCGTGGCAATACGGAACACTATGGAAGATGAACTGAAGCTCAGCCGGTCTCTCTCAGAGTCGTTCCAGTTGTCCCGGAGCAATGACCCACGCCATGTGAAATTATGGGCCACCCTACAATATGATGTATGGAATAATTTTTAATATAACCTAAATATTATTATTCTTATTTTTACGCATATAGCAGGGTAGGCAGAGGAAACCTAGTGTTAATAGACTCCGTTCTCCACTTTCCACCGAATTTAGAGATATTGGGCGTTTAGTAGCGGAAATTAACACCGTTTGATTTGTTACTAGAGCGAGGGAATGAAAATAATTAATATTCGCCTGAGTGTGATCGACCCCCACTCGAGGAAATGAAATATTTACTTAAATGTATATTTTCATTTCTTCGTTTTGGTGTCAAGGGAAATCACGGCGTTGAGTACAGCCACTCACACAAGAAGTTCGATGAAAAGTGGCGATGTACGGAGTGTCTTGACACTATGTACCTTCTGCTTACCCTGATGTATGCGGGATACAGCATGAAGCTAATGTATTTTTTTTATTTATATATTATCTCAATATTTACAGATACGCTGTTGCGGTGTATACGGTCCTACAGATTACAACAATCCGAATATACCAATCGCTTTCGCCCCCGACGTGCCCATATCCTGTTGTCCATCTTGCGATCTGGACCGATCAGAGTTAGTTCAGGAAAGAGAACGGCAGAACTGCAAAGCTAGAAGGGAATATTATGAAGTTGGCTGTAGAGACTCAGTGCTCGAAATACATAGACAAACTAGTAGTTCCGTTATAGCAGTTATTACAGTGTCGATTCTTGTCGAGGTAAATATAAATGAATATGTAAGGTTATTTTTTTAGAAAATGTATAAAAAAATTAACCTAACGGAATTTGAACCCGCGCCTTTTGAAAACCGTCCAAGAGCTTTGAACACTAAGCCATACGTGCTCATCAACCTATATCAAAATGTTATTTCTTTTTTAAACACGGGGTGATTTAACACAAGCTTATCTTTACCTACCTTACTGTAGAAAACAGTATGATATTAATAAATATACAAAATAAAAAAAATATTTTCTTTTCAGATTGTAATATCAGCACTGGGCTTCTTAATAATATTAAAATGTAAAAAGCAAGAGAAGGATGTATCTAAACCACCTGAAGAAATTGTGACGAGAACCAAATCCGATTCTAAGGCGTCTATTAAATAATAATTACTTCTATAAAAAATGCTTTACCAAAGATATAAAACTTATATTTTATAATAAAACAGAATTATTTTTTTTTAAATAATATTTGAATTAAGTAAGTTAATAATGAAATATGACTTTTTATAAGGCATATCAACATAGATTTTTCATAAAATATTATATTCTCATTTGTTTCTTACGCGGCGTTAAGTTCCGCAATTCAACACTACCCTGTGATCCGGGAATAACTAAAAATCGAATTGAGGATGAGACTGTTATTGAAGAATGTGTACGTATGATATGTAAGTCATCTATTACAGCATTATATTCTGTAGGTAGAGGTAGACAAGTCCCCACTGCCATACAAAAAATATTTTTTCTTATAAATCTCTAATTGAAAATTACAAATTTGGTAAAGCATTTTGCACCTACAGATCTCAAAGCGACAAGGACTCGAGCAGACGAAGAATTTAATTGTTATTGTTTAATTTAATATTTATTTAAGCATAATTTGTAAAAATCGTTATTTTAAGTAAATGACTATGAGACTACGTTTCTTTTTATTTTTGTAATTTCGGCATACAGCGCCATCTATTATCAATAATCAGAAGTATTGCATTTTAATACAGCGCCATCTGTTATTGTTATACGATAAGTTTTTAACTTGAAAATGTTTCTTCATCACGCTAGATGGTACTACTAACAAAATTAAATGTTTTTTCTTTATAGACATAGATTGATAGTAAATCTTTATCCGTGAAAAGATATAATCAAACTATAACTTATTTTAAGAAACAAAAGCTATAATCAGATTACAAAAATATTATCATAAATAATTTTAACATTTATTTATAAACATTTGTATTAAATGAAATAATAATCTTTACAAAAAGATTGTCATTTAAAAATTTTTTTCACTGGCATGTATCATATTATAAACTTTGAATAAATATTTGCTTATATTTATAAAATTCCTTAATTATTTTACCAGCATCGATGGTTCAGTGGTAGAATGCTCGCCTGCCACGCGGGCGGCCCGGGTTCGATTCCCGGTCGATGCAGTTCCTTTTTATTTCTACAATATTTTTATTACTATAAGCAATATTTTTGTTACCTTTGTAATAAGCAGATATATGATATAGCGCTGTTATTCTAATATTAAGGCAGATAATACAAAACGAAGTTATTTCAAACAGGAATGTAATAGCCTGAAGATAAAAGAGAGAGTAAGTACACTAGGTACACGTAATCGTGACTCGTAAAGTCGAAACAATTAAAAAAGTTATTAACTTAAATAAGAAATACGAACATAAAAGTGTAATTATGCATAATTAGTTTCCCAGCCTTCATTATGTGACACAAAACACTTTGTATTTTGATAATTTTAAACAATATTATGTATTTTTCTTTTAAAATATTGTTAGTGTTTTTAGTGAATTTTGCTGAAAAAAGTCATGCGAGTAAGTTTGAAATTTGATACAAACGTAAATGGATTAAAGCATTTTTTTATAATAGTTAAAATGCCCTATAGTGCCAAAATAAAAAAAAAACATTTTAAAACAACTACAGGAATAAAAATATTCTTAAGGCTCGAACGATTGTAATAAGCACGGGTTCATATTCCCAAATATTTTTTTTCAGTCACGTAAAATTATCACTTTCCCAATTTGTTTATACAGAATGCGGTGTTATTTAAAAAACGCTCGTTATTTTAAAAATTGCTATAATGCAGCAAGCAGACAACCCAAAAATAAGATTATTAAACATTTAATTAACGTTTATAATTATATTTCAGCACCACCAAGTTACTGTCTTGAAAACTTTAACCGCAGTGATTGTAACTTACCACCACAAAGAGTATTCTCTTATTATAAACCAGGTTCTCGGTGTGAAATAGAGACTTGGAGAGGGTGTCCGACGTTAAACAAGTTCGAAACCGAAGAAGAATGTTCAAATATCTGTATATTTATTGATGTAAATGATGCAGATATTATGCATCTCACAGGGGCTGTTAATGGTTGGTCATGAGATTGTATTGCAATTTTGTAATTCATAAACCTCTTGAAGGAAATGATAAAAGACGTCTGGCTCGATACGAGACGTATCGTGGGAATTAATTATTCTTATTTACTTATCCTATCCTATATCTTATAAAACAAAGTCGCTTTTCGTGTCTGTCTGAACTTTCTAACTCTTCTTCTTCTAAACCACCCAACGGATTTTTATGCGGTTTTCACCATTAAGTCGAGTATTTCTCAGGGAAGGTTTATATATAGTTTATTATTTGTACATTCTTATGTAAATTAACATAAATACGATAAATGTGTCTAAAGTCCTACCCGTTGAGACACTTTCGCGCATGCGCTGCTTTAATGGTAAGTACTACATGAAAATAATGTACTGGAGTATTGTTCCTCTTAATAAGATCTACAAAAAAGTCCGCGACAGCATATTTTTATCTTTTAAGGATAACGTGTAGTAATCATATTTCTGTCTAAAAATAGTAATTTCAATATATTTTTATTGTGAGGGATATTTTTCCATAATGATATTAATCCTTATCCTTTAAAATACTTTAT
>HE671139.1:0-59926 GCA_000313835.2 Heliconius melpomene melpomene | reverse complement strand
CGTAACTCAACGCTACTCAATATTTTCTTACCAAAGCGAGGAAATGGAGATGTTACATTACTCCGAGTGAAATCAAAGCCACGATGATGAGCGTAGGAATAGACGGGGTTGGTTGGGTAGTGCCCACCCCAAAAATGCTACTAACAAAAAATTACCCTGAAAAATATAAAATAGACCTTTACACAATCATACCTGTTCAAAGCTAAACTCCAGGCTTCCACTAAAAATATCTCTAGGTACACCGATAGCCACGAAAGTCGCATTTACATAAGAATAGAATTTAGATAAATATAATTCTTTAGTTACACCACTTTTATTAAGGTTATCATATCTGTATATATAAAGTTTATACTCTATATTGCTCTACCCACACTAAATGGTCCAAAACAAAGTGTATGTATGTACAATACATGTTGACGCAGATGCATTAAGGAATTTAGTTTGTTCTTGAGGTCGTTAACTGTAAAAATTAAATACTATTTAAAATTCAAATACAGTAAAGTAAAGAAAATATACCATTTCTTTTTTACGTAACCATTTTATATAGATAGATTGAAAAACTTTTATATTGAATATAAAATTTTGTTTTACTTTTTAACAACTTTTTTATGTTATTGCAAAAAAGACCTTAAAATTAGAAAGTTGACTAAAACTACAAATTAATATGATGTTAATTTTATTTTTAAGATTAAAGCACGCGTATATTTTACATACATTTATGTAATACTTATTATATAATTAAATAGTAACCGCCCGCGATTTTTCTCCTCGAATTGTAACGTATAAAATATTGTTTTTTTTCCGTTCCTTTACACCTTCTCGCGAGAAATTTTCTTTTAGCTACCTACCCTACGCTAAAATTTCAGACTTTGCGTCTGTCAGTCACTTAGTAGGAAAATAGATTTTTTTTAACTTCACCTTGTGTCCCACACACAGCAGAGTAGGGAGAGGGAACCTGTGTTAGGACATTTCGCTCTCCACTTGCCGACGTTTTCTGGAGGCAATACTTGTTGAGTAGCGAAACTCAACGCCGTTCTTCGCCTTGCTACCAGAGTGAACAAATAAAATAAATAAATATTTTATTTTCCTCGTGTAGAAATCGAACTTACAACCTGTCGCTTACAGTCACACGCTTCAACCCCTGCGCAACAACTGGCCTAAAAATAGTTTATTATATTATATACATTTCTCCGCTCTATTATTCTATTACAGTGTGTATGCATAAAAATGGAGTAAGGTGTGTTTACAACGAGTGCTTCCATCCTCTTCATACATGTGTGTTGGAATATAAATATAAATAGTTAAATTCGTATTTATGTCCAATTTTTTTGTACCAAGTTTAAAAATATATATTTAAAATTTAAATGAACAATATCAATCTACTATTTCATCTTCAAATAATATAATAATTATTATGTTTAATAATTGTCCTTGGCTCTATGACTTATTTAGTTCTAAAGGTCACCGTAAGATGGCGTTCACACGATCAATGACGATAACATTGTATTCATGAACGAACAGCTGACTTCGGATTACATTTTCAAAGTTAACCTATTTTTTCGCAATTTCTTTTATTTTTATCAAAGATTTAATTAAAAATTAAATTGTAATTAAGAGTTAAGTGCAATACGAACCAAAGAGATAAAAAAAATGTTTTTATTTTATAGTAAATAAGGGAAAAAATAACAAAATATTAAAAAACAACTATTGAATGAAACATTTATGTATAAGTGTAATATATATGTAGTTATTATTGTATAATGTATAATATATTATGACAAACTAAGCCAGACTTGTCGACCAACTTGTCTAAAGACTCAGCTGTTTGCAAACATTCAAATTCAGTATTATCGCGACTCTTTCGTAGAGAGGACGTGTCGTACAACTGTTTAATCAACAACAATCGATCTTTCGATCGATTTATTTACATTTATTAATAATTCTATTTGTATACTTAATAATATTATGTACTAAAAGTGTTATTTTTAATATTTCTTATTTAATATAGAAGTGACAGTGTCTAGGTCATTAGATTTGGGGATGACCTATCTAGTGTTAAGCCTAGTGCTATAATTTATTGTGATTTGAAAGTTAACATAACACCTAAGTGCTGAGTGGGTGTAGTTTTGAAATGGTATTTACTTGATATTGGATACTGATTTCGTAATCAAAATGTTTGGAGTGCTGATGAAGCGGTGGAAACCTAAGAGGTATATATTTTAAATTTACAAATATATTTGTTAACATAAATATTTTAAATATTGAATTACTTTTTATATCTATCTACCTTCAACAAATCTATAAGAAATGTTTTAAATTATGTTATTTTTTACTTCTATGTGTAATGAAATTTTTAGTGAAAAATATTAGTAGCCTCCATAATAGAGTTGTGTCACTAGGGTTACCCTGCGGCTTCACCTAGGCCACTATTTTAATGTTATAGGTTCTTATGACAGGTACAGTGGATTACATGGAATGTAAATGTATTGCTTTATTAAAAAAACTTTTGTTTCTGATCCCTACATCATATTAGCAAATATAAAAAATCCTTTATTTAAAAGTTGTACCAATAAACCTAAATACCCTACTACCGTACCGTTACTACCCTACCCTAGGGACAAGTCACCCTACTAATTTTCCATATTGCTCGTTAAACTTTATGTCATCGGTTGCAAACGACAACATGTCATACCTATAATAAAATAAACGGTTGACACAATTTTTTTTATATGAAACAACCCGAAATAAAAGTATAGAACAAAATTTAGAAACAAAATCTTTTAATTAATTTATTTAAATTTTAAATTTATGATAAGTATATGTATATTGTATCTTTTTTTTTCTAAATAATATTATCTTAATATTAAATTCCCTCTGCCTACCCTCTTCTCCACTTTTTGTTCTTATTTTGAGTGGCAGAACTCAACATAATTAAAATATAATCACTGCCCCGAATTGGAAACTAACCTACAACTGTCGCGTTTATCATCACACGTTGGGACACTGCTTGCAAAATTAATAAAATTACTTAAAGTATAATTTCAATAGTCGTTATAATGAAAACTTTTGAACTTTTGGTTTTTACAATATTTTAACGGGCGGAGAGTTGAGTGACTAGTTATAATATCATACAAGCACTGCGAAATGCAAAAGACACTTAAAAAATAAATAATAATAATAGTCAAATTAGAAGAAACTATGAGCACCTGCCGAATAGCAGATGTTATGCACCTGGCACATTACTATAAATATTTAGAATTATATCCATATAGGTATGTAATTATAGAAAAAGAAGAATTGAAATTATTGAACGTTTTAACTGTATTTTGTTTTTGTCCGTCTGTATGTGGCAAGTGTACAGCATACATTAAATTACCGTTTTAAAATTACTAATTATTTACTTCTTACAATATACGAATGCAGGCGTCATGGTGCAGCGGCATAAGCGTGTAACAATAAACACGATGATTGTGGGTTCGATTTCCACTTGGAGGAATGAATTATTTAATATTTTCATTTCTTCGCTTTAGTAAAAGCAGGTAAATAGCGGCGTTGTCTTGAAAAAAAATTAAAAACGTCTTGAAAATTCGCAAACGGGGACTAGAGTCGTCATCACGACATCCAGCCATCGTCTCCTTTGGGGGATGAGGAGGTAGTCCTCAGATAGCATGACTCTTTTTGTTCCAACATAATTCATATTCTCTTAGACGGACATTATTATCTTCTAAAAATATAGATACCAAAAATATAATCGCCATTTATTTAAAATAATATAAAATTGAAGCCAGTCGTGGCGCAGGGGCAAAAAGTGCTACTATAAACGCGTCAAGTTATGGGTGGGTCGATTCCCACTCGAGGAAATTAAATATTTCATATTTTCATTTCTTCGGTCTGGTGTCGACCCAAGCGTGGCGCTGAGTTCCACCACTTCCACACCTCCCTTTGCTTACCCTGCTATACAAATTGAAGCTAAAATAATATATACATAATTATGTGAATAAGAATAATTTAAAAATAACAATTTAAAACGTTATATTAGGAGTTGAAGCTAACAGATAATTAAGTTCCTTTACAAGGCATTCTAAATTGTAAATACTCAGAGTTTTCAAGTACATACTTAATAGTATTAGTCATAAGGATATGACATGAATAGGAATTTATGTTATAAATGTCATAGGCCGTCATGGCGCAGTGAGTATGGGCCTCTGACTAAAAACGTGTGGGGTTCGATTTCGGGCACTCGGGGGAATTTATTTTAAATTCTCCTTCATGTAAAAAGACAATGTTCTGTAATTTCAACAAAAAAGTGGGGAATGGAGTGTTTTAACACTTAGGTTTCCTCTGCCTACTCTGATATAGGAAAGAAAGCGTGAAGCTCTTTTTACATTATAGCATTTTTAATATGTTTATATGAACATATTTGAATGAGATTTGTCCTACAGATAATTTATTTATAAACGGGGTTACGGGAGTGTGGCTGTCAACACGACAGGTTGGGGGTTCGTTTCCCCGGTCAGGAAGTGAAATATTTAATATTTTTAATTGCTTATATATTTGCGTTGCACTCTAACGAATATGTAATACTATACCACTAGTATACCAAAGACAACAAGGCAAATTATATTGTTATTAAAATGCAAATACGATGGTTTATTTATATGCAAATTTCAACACAATAATTAATATATGACAACGATATAAATTGAATTATCTTTTACAATATAATAACGTTGTTATGACATATTTAAATTATGATTTTTTCTTGTAAAATTTGTAAACAAATGCTAAAACAGCTTCACGCTTTATCCCGCTTATAGTAGGGTAGCCATAGAGAGGGAGAGAGATACAGAGGCAGAGAGACGAATACAGATTCGATATCTACTTGACGAATTGAATAAATTTTCTAGCTCTGATAACAAGACAAAGCGTGAATTTAAATTCCGTCACTCAGCACGCTGTTTTGAAAGTTGGGCGGAGAACAGAGAGTTTTAACTGCAGCATCGGTGACCGCGACCACTAAGAAAGGATTTTTTGAAATTTCTACAGGAATAAGAACAAAATAAGATTTTTGTTTCACTTAACACAAACTTAACACGAACTACCTACTAGTGGAATATATTATGTAAGTTTACAAAATCACGTCAATTATAAACAAAATACATATTCCAAACTTAATTTTTCCTTTTCAGAGATTCATTTTGGCTGAAAAATTCTAAAATAGCTTTATGCTGGAACATAGATTTTATTCAGTGGTTCTTTTCTAAAGAATTTTTACTACTTTTTCATTTATTCACGGCTTGCGGGCTTTTGTATGGAATAGATTTTATGCTATATTATTACTCAAACGAACCTTTTCGCTTTTAAATAGAGACGCGTATATTTGTAATATCAATGTTTATGAATATGTATATAGGTACATCGTGGCACAGTTGAACAGGGTCAGAATGTAAAAGCGATAGTTGTAGGTTCTATACATACTCGGGATAATAAATGTACATTTTTTTAGTCTCATATTGTATCCTGCACATAGTCAACAAGTCACCTCCTCAGTTGACTCTCGAGAACCCAGAATCGATAATACGGGAAGGTCACGTAAAAAGTACCAGGACCCCCCAAGATAGCATGCAAGAAGATTGATGAGAGTTGACGAGGCCAAAGAGGTATGCGGAGACCGTAGTGTTTCGAGATCCCTTCTCTTTGGCTACCTCGCTAGTGATAAAACGTGAGATTAAAAAAAGAACAAAGTCACGGGCATTTATTAGTGTCTAAAAACCCTTACTGTATCGAAACGTGCTTGAACAATCACCTGAAAACGCTGAATCGTGCAATGTGATCTTTTTCTGAGCCTACATCAGACAATTATTAGAAATCTGACGCAGCTTAGTAAGTAAATAAATTGCTTTGTATATTCTTTGTAATGTAATACTTAGTTTTAGTTGGAATTTTTTTAACCCACTTCTAAGAAGGAGGTTGTTAGTTTGACTTATTGATATATTTGTTATTGTTGGAATTGTTTATTGAATACTATATTTGAGTATGATCTATTTAGGCTTCCAAGTACATAAGAAAATAGTTTAATAGTTTCATACTTAAACAGTGAAGTAATTTATATTGAGTGGAAATCGAACCCACCGCTAACGCTTAACGCGCCGCTGTGCCCTGACGGCCTCAAATTCGTCAATAATTAATTATCATTAATCAATAGTTGGTGAACAACAATTAATGATATTTGATGATGGACAATAGAATATCGATAACTGTAACTTTAACTCTAGGTTCCCTCTGCTTACCCTGCTGATATAGCGCGAGGCTTAAAAAAAGTAATAAATTTTCTTATAAATCCCCTATATACAGAAAACGATAAGTTATTATATGTATAGATTTCTAATTTTGTACATTCACACATTTTCAAACTGTATAAGCCATAAAGACATACATATAATAATAACTAATATTTAGTATTTACATATAATTTTCACAGAGCGCTGCTAGTGGAAAATTTTAATTAGTTGTATAATAATAATAGGTACTAACGTAGATATTGTTAATGTGAGATCCGCGCGCTCGAAACCTAAAACAACGAATCAAAAGCAACCTAGTTTTAGTTTAGTTCTAAAAATTACATTTTAATTTGTAAAATTAGCTTAGTTTAAAATATTAGTTAAAGAACTGTAAATGCTCATGGGTTCAACTCTCACTTAGAACTTATTATTTTCTTTTTCTCTGGAAAACAAGAAAAGCAATGTCTTGAAAATTTGGTGGAAAATGGATTGTACTTATGCGTGAACCTACAAAAATACCACAAATTAGTTCCCGTACAGAATTTTGAGATCCACACAGATGAACGTACAGAAGCTGGTTTTACATTAAAATACTATGAATATTCATAATTATTCGTATTCATAATTACGAAACGGAGAAGTGTTAAGTCGTTGTTTATTATAATAACCTCATTAACCGAAAAGCCGAAAGTTGGAAATGTTTAATAGCCAGGCGACAGAGTAGATTATTAAAATGTACGTGTGTACCTATAGGTACAGTTATAATCGTATCGGTATATTAAAAGCCTTATTTATAGACGCAATGATCTTGGATTCGAATTTACGTTATAAAACCTTAGAAGCCTAGGTTGGTCGGAGCGTCATTTCACTGTAAAGGTGACGATTGTTAGTTCGATTCTCAGTCGGGGGAACTTGTCGTCTTTATGTCGCCAATGTCTCGGAAATTGAGATATGCGTGTGAAACAGAATGTCTTAACACTAGATTCTATATGCCTACCCGCTATATGCGAGTTAAAGCGTGAATTACAAACTCAAATATACTAAACTAAAAACTAATTATAAGCAAAATAGTTAATGCTCAAATGTATTAAAGAATTTTAATATAAAAATGTAATAAATTATATTTATATTTTCATATTTTCCACAATTCTTTTGTTATGGCCACAACGAGGTATAAATATTAATTAAATTATCTTTTATTCATGAATTTTTATAATAATGCAATATAATAATTTATTTTTGACGTCAACTTGACGCACGTGAAGTAGCGGCGTATTAAAATGCACATGATGGTCATGGACTTATATGGTAGATATATTTAATTCTTTTTTTATCATCACACTGAACCTGCAAATAGCAGGATAGATCGAGGGAACCTGGGAACCTAGTGTCCTGAAGACACTCCGGCCCCATTATGACTTCGACATAAAGAGACATAATAAAAATAACTCAACTAACAAGAAAAGGAAAAAAGTCAAAATATATTACCAAAAATTAATTATAATATTTTCAAGAGTTTTGCCAATTGAAAGCATTACATATTTAATCGATTATAAACGTATGTATTGTATAACTCCAATCACTGTGACATCACTTAGTGAAAGTTGATTGAACGTGTGGGTCTGCCATTATATAATCATTTTATCTTGAAGTAATAGACAGAGAGGATTTAGTGTTTAGACACTCCGCTCTCCTTTTTTTAGCTAATTTTAATGTAATTATTACCCTTGTAACTATTAAACCAGTGAATCGATTCTGTTGGGTTGTGAAGTTAGGTTTTTCATTTTTTTTGTTATTTATTTGTTAATAATTTAAAAGTTGATTCCATGCCATCGGCTTTAAGCACTCGTTCTACATCTACATACATTACATACATAAAATTCTACTTATGTCTTTGAAGAGTATTCTAACTAAACTATCAGTTTCACGTGCGACTGACTGAGATAACGGTATCTATAGATAACGCTACACTATCGATAGTTCATATGCAGAATACGGAATAGTTTGTTTAAACTAGCTCTTAGCTCAACTTTGTTTAAAATGTATTGTAATAGTTTTATTTTCCGTTTGAAGCCTGTACCTACCTTCCCATATGCAGGATATATATGCGCATATGGGAAGATAGCATAGTGTTAAGGCACTTAGTTCCCTATTTTTCAATAAATTTTTAAGGCATTGCGTGTTGGGTGACAAAAATCAACATGAGCAGAAAAATAAAAATAATTTAAGTATAACTATTTAAATTCCCCCGAGTGAGGATTAAACTTACAGCCGTCGCAAAATATTTTAAATAACGTTATTATGTCGTTATTTCATAAAGTAAAGAATACAAATCAATTTTCAAAATTGTAATACTCTTCCGATAATATATATTTCAAAGTTATATATATATATAAACGTGTTTTATCTCTCCTGAGAATTTTTTAGGGGATATTTTAACTTCATACTGTAAACCAACGAAATCAATGTTCGGGAATAGAAATAAAGGGAGCCTAGTGATAAGACACTCCGCTCCTTATTTAAAATTACAATTCTGCTTATTTCTTCATCGTCGCATATTACGAGTAAATATTCATCGCATGTTTAAATATCATCAAATTTATCAAAAACAATAAGTACAAACGTAAGCCCTAATAGGCATTTAGGTTATACTTGAATTGGACTAATTTAGGCTATAAATTATTTTTTTAATAGAATATGGTAATAATGAGAAAATTATACACGCAACGTAAAAATAAAATATATAAGAATTCCGTAATTTGTAAGGTAATTAAGATAAGTTTTCTAAAAAGTAATTTTTCCCTTTCTTTTTAAATTTAAAGTAGGAGAGTACATTTTAATATAAAATATTAAATAAGCAACATTTTTTCCTCGCCTAATCATCATTCTTTGAAACAGTCTTTGTAAAAATGTTCCCACAGAGATTTTATAACAAAAATTGTATGAATTTTTCAACATATTGCAAATGGGAACATGAAGTTTAAACTAAAATATTATTTAATGAATACTAACTTTTGCTATATAGCTTCGTCTGCATAGTCATATGAAAAGAATTAAAAGTTTACAATACACTCGAGCCTATTGCCTTCCTCAACAAGTGAACTATCCATAAAAAGAATCTTTCAATTCGAGCCAGCAGTTCCTGAGATAAGCACGATCAAACGTATAAACTCTATAGCTTTATAATATTAATATAGATTCATTTTTACTTACATAGCCATACTTGGATACAAATACATTTATAATTTATTAATTTTATGCGACAATTTCTGTTTTTCTAGCACTTTGAAAGGACAAAAGCCTTATCTAAGTTTATATATAAGATCTGTTGAGAACAAGTTTTGTAATACCTTGTTTTGCATTACACTTAACATTAATATATGTATGTAGAATGTCAGGAATATTATTTTGTAACGGCCATTTTTAATAATTATTATTATACATATATTATACATATATTATACATATATTTATACATATATTTATACATTATATGTATAAATGTGTCATATACAATGACGTGGTGGTGGCGCCAGCCAAACAGGTCCAATTTTACATAGCAGCCGGGTCAAATCCGGGAAATTGTAAAAGTATAAGCATTTTGTCGATTTAATGAGAAGAATTCTTTAAGAGAATTTCATCTAACGCTAGCACGCGATTTCTCTAGTATAAAAATGTACGTTATACGTTTTTTAAAATATTTACCAACCATTTTCTCCGTAAGATATTTATTTTACTTTGTAAATACCAAATCAGTCACTACCTCATTAGTAAAAGTCGTTGCATTAGGCACGATTCTCTTAATCATATAAATAAATCCAATAGATGCGATAAGTAAAGTTTTTGAAATATTTACATATACATACTTTCGTATTAAACATACAGAGGACGTAGTGCCACGAGTGGCTCGACTCAAGCCATGCTTTCTCTTGTTCCCCCGAATGGGAATCGAATCCAAATCTTTCGCGTTAAAATCGGACGACCGCCTTAAGTTATTTTTTGCGTGACGCAATCTATGTTTCTGCCCGAATTTGAGACATTGCATGTTGTCAAAAGGGCAGAGCTGAACGCCGCACTTTTGTTACTCTACTAATACTGGGCAGAAACGCCAGAGTCATCAAACCTACAATCATCATATTTACAGTCATATTACGACCTAATAAGCTCAAATATAGATTTCTTAATAGAAATTCCATTATAATAATAAGAAAATGACATCAATGATAGTGCGTGGGTTCAATTCCGTGTACAATAAATTACAAACTCCAGAACTTTGGTATCACTAAATCATTTTAGTAAAGTTATATATTATCTTAAACTCAACAGCTTCATTATCATTTATAGTGAGAATTGAACGCAGGACCAGGAGATCTTAATTCTTATTTAATACTTATGCGTCCATAGTTCATTACAGCCCTCTGGGCACCTGCTGTGATTTTAATTGGGAATTGGCCCTCTCTATTTGTAGAGCCTTGAAGGGTTTCACGGTGGGTGGTCACCCCCATTCGTTTTAGAGTTACCTATACGGTTAAAAACTGAATCCTTATAAAATATGTCTGGGTTTTGTTGGTTGTCTCTCGTTGTAGTGGGGTTCATAGTCGATAGTTTGGCTTAGTTTTTTTTTTCATAACTAAAGTAACATACATATATAATAGAGTTCTCCGTCCATCTATTTTTCACATTTTTCCACTATTGAAGTCCTGGCGAAATCAGAAGACCAGCTCTATGATACCATAAAATAGTATTGTCGATATATTATATTTTATCACATTGTTGGTCGACCTAGAACGCGTTGAAAATCTGGGCCTTGTTTCACCAGATAGACATAAAATTAAAAATATTTTAAATATAAAAAACTCCTATGAATGCTTTCTCTACTTCCTATTTTTTTATACGGAACCTAATTATTAACCTTAAGAGTCACCCCGAATCGATATTTATAATTTTTCTTACTGAATATTTCAAATTATCCACGGATGTGATATGGCCGCTTGTTTTGTCTGAGGACACCGTCATTATGCACTTAATGAATAATGATAGAAGCGATGTATTGTGTTCTTCTTGTATCCATTTTTGAGATGTATCATTTATAATAAAAGGTTTTATAGAAACGAATAGTTCATTAATTATAATACGGCTTAACTAAATTTAGATTTTAACTATGAATGAAATGTTTAATATAAATAAAATTGAAGTATCCTGCATATAGCTGGGTAGGTTAAGGTATCTAAAATGTTGAGACAATTGGGCCCCAATTTCTTTCCAATTTTCAAGACACTACTAAGCGGATCTCAACACCGCGCTTCGTCTTGTTACTACAGCGAGAAAATGAAAATAATTGGTTACCCTGTTATTCGAAAAAATCATCTTTTAGTATGAAGCTGCTTAAACCAATTATATTCAAATAAAAATTATAGCAATCTAGTTAGGCAAATACAGCATCTTAGAGGGTCTCGATAATTTAAAATGCTCCTTCAACCATACTTTATTTCACACGACCGCTTCCTCAGGCGAAGCACGACTTCTCGGACATAAATTGCAATCCACTAGTATACAATTTAATAAACAAACGATTTACTATTAACATCGCTAACAGAACGATGGGGGGAAATAAAAAGATAAATTTTGCATCTTGTAGATCTTTTTATTAATACTAAAACATATACATATACCTACATACATATATGTTTTATGCATGTGCAGGGTTCGATTCCTACTCGGGGAAATATAATATTTAATATTTTCATTTCCACGCTCTGCTAATGAGGCAAAGTGAAAGTGAAAGTAGTGAACAGAAGTGTCATATTGTGAACCGATTGTCTTAACATTAGGTTCCCAGGTTCCTTCTGCTTGCGATGTGTGGGATATAGTATTAAATTTAAAAAATCCAGTATAATTAATGTATAGATAAGAATAAGGCTGTATGGCAGAAAGAATCTCTTATTGCCTAATCTCTCTCTCTCTCTCTTATTGTCTTTTAGGTCAATTCAGAAAAATAATCAGTTTCACGCCGCACACAGTAGGGTAGGCAGAGGGAACCTAGTGTTAAGACACTCCGTTCCCCACTTTCTGGCAAATTCTGGAGGCATCAATTCTTTTAGGTCAAGAGTTATAAAAAACTGTTATGACTTAATCAAATGACGATACAAGTGTCCAAATCAAATAGCAGAGGCCCTCAATTTTTTTGATAGTTAAAGTAAATAAAATATTTGTAAAAAGCAAAGTTCAAGGCAGTATACGTCTTATACGCTTTGAGTGTCTCTCACCTGGTGAACGCCAATGGCTTTTACTTACCATATGTTTTGAAATAGATAAACTATTAATGTAATGTCAAAGTGTAAGACTGTAAACGCGACGGTTGTGGGTTCGATTCTCACCTGGGAAAATTAATTTTCGTTAATTTCCGCCATTTATAAATGCCTCAACAATACGGTGGAAACTGGCAAACAGAAGTTTTTATGAGAAACGATGTGCCTTAACACTAGGTTCTTAGGTTCCCTTTCCTTCCCTGCTATATGCAGGATACAGCGTTCACCTTTTGTCCCTAATAGGGTAACCATAATTACATTTTTTTTTTCATGTAAATAATATAATTGGTATAATTAATAATTATTTCGAGTGTGATAGTTAGAAACGTGTTGCTTTTATCATAATACTTAACAAATCTTGTAACAAGTGCTTATTATAAGTGTTTATGTTAAACTATTCCTACTGTTTATAATTTGAACTAAATTTTCTCGTTACTGCTACTAGGTTTTTATATAACTCTAAAGGTTGTTTTTGAGGTTCATTGTTGTAGACAGGGAACCTAGTGTTGAGAGAGAGAGAGAGAGAAAATGTTTCACTTCCCCTAAAAGGAATCGACTCTCAGATCGAGAGACGATTATTATTCCTTGCCTTTTTATTATTCAAAAAAAAATTTTAACACAATAAATACAAAAAATATATAAATATTATAAACTTGTTTACATCAATATTTAAACCATTGCAACTATTACTGTCGAATGATATACCAGAGTAAGTGTCTTAAGATATGAGCAATTTGTCCCATACATTTAACATTTCGACTTCTTTTACTACATAAGAATCTACTTAAAAATAATTTTAATAGGTAAAAAATTAAAAATCTCTTTTTAACACATACTCTTAAGTATGGTATGAGCGGCGTTGAGTTCCGCCATTAAACACTCAATGTCTTGAAAATTAAAGTAAAGAATAGAGTTCCATTAAATGTCTTCAGTCAACCTTTCTACGAGTATGTGACGCTGCAAAAAAAATTGAAATCAAAAAATCTTTAAACAATAGAAGAGAACTACTTTGTATGCAAATTACACTACATATTTGCACCATACGCTTTGTAAAGATAATTAGTGGTCGAGAAATTAAAATTTCAGTAAATTAGAATTGTGAAAGAAAATAAGTATAAGTAAGTATTTAACTTTCTTTTACCTCCTACTGTTTAATTTGATTGTGGACAGCATCCGATTTAATCAAGTAATTTTAATAGTCCGGTCAAAATAAACATTTTAGTAAATAAAATTCACACATAAATATTTATACGAGTATTTGTTTGGTAGATCTCGCTAATCTCGGGAACTAGTGGCTCGAATTGAATGAATATTTTTGTATTGTATTGTTGTACACTTTATATTATTATTCTATTATACCTTGTTTAAGTTGTGACTTTAAATAACTTCAAGGTGTATTATAACTGAATAAATAACGTCCCTAAGTAAAACACCGTATAAGTTAATACGCCACCGAGGTATCGACCGATAAGGCTGGGCTAGCATGTGGAAGTGATAAGTGACTAGTATCTAAGGTCAATCGCATCAAGGTTCCCTAGTGTTTTTATGATATATCTGTTAATTTTTTTTTAATGTCACTCTGTATTCTGAATATAGAAGGGAACCTAGTGTTTAGATACTGCTACCTTCCTTCCAATTTTTGAGAGGAATTGATTGGCGGAAATCAACGATGGTCAGCAAGGTAAAACCAAGTAAAGAGGAAATGAACTAACTCATTCCCCCCAATGGGAATCGAACCCACTAATTCCATATGTTGTGCCTCTGCGACCATACTACATATAATATATGTAAATATACGATACAATATAATATTTTTTTCTTAAAAGCCTATTAAATATTTAGATTTCAAGGTTTCTCTTTTTAGTTACGAAAATATATATTTGTATGCAAATAGTGTATCTCATAGTAACGAGAATAATCATGAATGTAGAGACAGTAGAACTATAAAATCTTGTATAGAATACTATTTGTGAGGCCATCATGGCGCAGCAGCAGAATGTCTGATTATAAACGAGAGGCTTGTGGGTCAAATTCCCATTTGGGGAAAGATTATTAAGAATTAAAGGGTAAATTTCGCCAATCAATAAGCAATATCTTGAAAATTTCATGGAAAATTGGTAATTATTTGAAACTTAGTATTAATATCATATTTAACAAAAACATAGAATTGGTAAATATGTCGTAATTTATTCATTGATCAACATTTCTTTCTTTAGGAATTTGGCCAACGAACTGTTTAAAAGTTATAAACTAATAAACATAATAATTATGAATACATAATACGAGTATACTTTACAGGCATTTTAATTTTTTTACCGTACGAATAACAGAAATAAAATCTTTCGATTATTTATAAAGATTAGAAGGTGAGTTGGTTATATTTAACTAAACTTTTAATCTGGAATTGATAATGAACACTAAAATATTAGAATTCGATTCAAAATTCGAAATGAATTTTTTCATATTTTCATTTCTTAACTTTGGTGTCGAGGCAAACGAAAAATGGAGAAAAGAGTGTCTTAACACTACGTTCCCTTTGTTTATCATGGAGCGTGAAATCCATAATAAAAACCATAATTAAAAAAAAGTAAAGTCCAAACTCATAGTATACGCGTACTATTTATTTAAATGATGAATGCTCTCGCGTGAGCTCTCGCAAATTAGCATAGCTCCGGTACACCACGCCATGTCTCAAATGAAATAACTTAACAAGTGTCTTATAGTGTTTTATTATAATTATATGTGATATTTAGAATTTATGGACACTGTATTTACTGGTGTTTGAGACATGAGAGACATTGTGTTAAAACTAAGACATTCCGTTTCCCACTTTCTGTTTATATTTTGAGACGTTGTGAATTGAATGGCGTAACTTAAGGCAGCGTTTTGACTTGTTATTAGAAGGGAAATGAAAATAATTAATTGCCCTGAATAAGAATCAATCCACAACCACCGGTCGCGTTTATAAACAGACGCTGCGCCACCACCGTGCTACAACGGCCGTATCTATAAATTGTATACAATATCAGCAGCGTTGAGTGGCGTAACTCAACGCCGCGCTTCGCCTCGAGACCAGAGCGAAGAAATGGAAATATTAATTTAAATAAATATTTTCACTCACTCCAGGAAATCCAATGGAACCCACAACCAGTAGCGTTTACAGTCACACTTTGGCCCCTGCGCCACGACTGGCTTCATGAATATGTTCTATATACAGTGTATAAATCTAATAATCTATCGACTACTTCCTGCTGTTTCTATACATATGTTTATTATACTGTAGGCATAGGATAGTGCTAGTTAGGTCACATCTGTCTTAGAGCAAATGTTTATGTTTATAGCATCGATATTCCCTGATGTACTCTAGTGTATGCTAGATAATGGAACCTGATAGTGTACCTTAAAGTGTTAGGTTCCATTATCTACCATATTGTATTTTCTAATACCCCCTTTAATCCTAGAAATTTAGGAAGAAAGACAAGCTGTAATAGATGTAAAGCTATATGAAAGTAGAATATTTTATATATTTTTGAGCGATTTAACAATCAATTTCCTCTGTTAAGCGTGTTGCGGGAAAAAGCGGGAAACTGGAAAAAAGTCAGTAAGATCTGTCATTACCCTGCCACCAATAAAAGTTATAAAAAATGCTTAAAAACCATTATAGTTAGAGATAAAATAATTAAATTTTGTATCCGTATCGAGTTACTATCCAAATTAATTATTCAAAACAAAACGACTAAGTAATTTATTGCGTATATTAATTAAATAAAAAACAAAGTACAGTTAAACTAAATTTTTTCGGTGAATCAGAAGTCCAAAAATTAAATTATTTATTAAAATAAAATTTATAGCGTTATTTGAATAATAAAAAATGATAAAGTCTAAGGTTCGCATTAATTATGACCAATTATAATTACAGTTTGTAAACCTGTTTGGTGTTTTTTTTTAATTTGACTTTCCAAATGCCGCTGGTAGGCGTTGTTATGCCCAGTTACTTTGAAATGGAAGTTATTTATTTTTTTTATTTATTATTTTCTTGGGCAAATTTACTATTTTTTTGATTAAAATTTATAAGAACTAAGTAAAAAAATAGTATTTTTTATACTAAGGCCGTCGTAGCGCTATGGAACACTGTCCCATTAAAATCACGATGGTTTTGAGTTCGATCTTAGTCGGTGGTTTGGATAAAATAAGGACTCTACCGAAGATTGACATGATTCTGACGGTAATTTTTAAAACATAATTAAAAAATGTGTCTAAATATAAATTATACAAAAAACTTGTATTTTAAAACTTACTTATATAACGTATAATATATACGAAATTAAATATGTTAATTGGTAACTATGAATATAACGAAAACCGTGAACGAAAATAACATTAATGGTAGAATTGTCCCTTTGTAAATCAGTATATGCGGAAAACACAGAAAACTGCGTCATTTATATTATGTTATATATAAAGTTCAATATACCGCCATCTAGACTTTAAAACATAAAAAAACATTTTTTTTTAAATTTTTTTTTTGTATTTTCCATCATGTTAAATACATATTAAAAAGGTATCAATACAAGTCGTTAAATATAACATTCTCTATTTCAATTTTAACTAACACAAATAATTTCTTAATAATATAATCTCAGTATAAACTACCTGTTTGGCTCGCTCCAGTGACTCTCACGGCTCGCCGCTCTCCGCTGCTCACGGAAATGATGTATTGGGGTAGGTCGTAACGGGATCTTGCTAATTACTTATGTAATGTAATAGCTTTTGCTATTACTTGTTGGAAACTATAGTTTTCTTACAGATTTTGTTTTTTGTTAAAACAGTTTTAGAGATTCTTTTTTATAGAAAAATATAATTAAAACGTTTAGTTAAGAGAAACAATTGTGTTTGAAGAGCTAACCTTTTACAAAAAAATCACTAGCGGAAAAAAAAAGAATTTACTTATTACATTGTAATTATACAACTAGTTGGAAAAGGAGTTTTTAACACTAGGTGTGTTGCCTTGCTGTTTGTGAAATACAGACCGAAGCTAAAAAAATACTTTTAAACTTCTAAAAGCTATAAACAAAAGCTCTAGTGTATCATAATTATATTTGCAATACAAAAATAGACAACTCGAATTTAATGTTAATTTTAAACTTAATAAACAAACTCATTAAATTTTACAAAAATATAAAAAGCAAAACATTAATTCCGATACCGGGAATCGAACCCGAGCCTCCTGGGTGAGAGCCAGGTATCCTAGCCACTAGACCATATCGGATACTGTTATTAATTGCAAAATTAGAGAATATTCATTAACAATTTGTGATGTTAATGACTTTTAGATTAATATAATTTTATTATATATACTCTATTGTTGTAGCCTAAGATCTCAGGGCCCACAGACCTACATAATTATAGCAAAGCTAATTTTTTTAAGATAGTATGCGTACTCACTATCGTCGCGCTTACCAGGCCACGAGGCCAGTCCTGGCGCAGGTGCACAAGGTATTACTCAAGAACCGACTGGTTGTGGGTTCGATCCTCACTCGAGGAGATGAAATATTTATTTAAATTTATATTCCCATTTCTTTGCTCGGGAATTGAGTTCTGCCACTCAACACGCAATGCCTTCAGAATTCGGCAGAAAGTGGGGAACGGAGTGTTTTAACACTAGGCTCCCTCTGCCTATCCTGCTGTGGCATATGTGCGGGATACAGCGTGAAGCTGATTTAATTTAGAAATAATTATTTTTATCTGCCGTACTTGAATCTGCTATAGGCCATTGAACTTTTACATAATTCTACTACGTCGTTATGTGTCATAATTATATTGGTTTCGCGTAACGTTTAAAATAAGTGGGTTAGTTAATTTTAACTGCTTTCGTCTTCTAGTGGCCTATATGATGTGGTCGCTATTTTAAATGATTTGACCGTGTGCAGAAAGCTATATTTATTTACTGAAAATAATATTAAAAAAACGTTTTTAGTTTTTAGTGATTAAAAATAGAAGTAAATAGAAAAAGAAAATAAAAAATAAATATAATCATTAAAAAAATCATGCATCGGCCGGGAATCGAACCCGGGCCGCCCGCGTGGCAGGCGAGCATTCTACCACTGAACCACCGATGCTGTAACATGCAATCGAAAATATGTATTCTAATATCAAAATTTTCTTTTGTTATCGGTATTATATCTTTTATTAACAGAAATCAGAAATTATATTTTAAATTATTGTAAGTATAGAGAGCGTGGACCAGTCTCTATGAAAACTTTAAAGTTAGTAGTTAGTAGTAGATGAAGGAACCTCTCGAAATTTCTACAGGATTAGGAAAAAACGCTTTTTCCATTTCACGTTTTAAAGTCTAGCGAAATAGCGGGGGACCTATATAAAGTACCTACGTATAATATTTGAAAATCCGTACAAACGACCGACTAATATTATGAAATACAGCTGCTAGTGCATACAGTCAACAGAAATTCTAGGCTAGTAACAATAAATAAATACTTTAATGGCGTTTGGCGTACACACTAGCGTGACGGTCGCAGGTTCGACGCTCTGTTGAACACGAGACACCGCTTGAAGCAATTGTTTATAATCACCGCTAAAGGTAAACTTACAATGACGGTGAAAGCTGGTGCTGCTTTGTATTGACATATTTTAATGTAAATATATATTTTTTTGTTCTTTACAAATTTGTGAAAACACATGTTGTAAATTTGTTACTATTCTACAGAATTGTGATTGAAATTAAAATTAATTTGAAATTAAAAGTTTTTTTATACACTGAAGCCGAAAAATCATATTATCGCGATATTTTTTTCTTAAATATAATAAAATTTATTTATATTTTTTTTTGTACTTAATCTGCCTAAAGGTAAGAAAGGAATATTTAACTGTAAGATCTCTACTAATCATTTCATTTGCGAGAGAAGCTTAAAGCTAAGAGAAATAAAATATCTATAACAATGATTAAATACCTACTCGTAGTGGGTACTTCAATATAATAGGATGATTCTATATAGAACTGTATAGAATCATTCTATTTCCATTTGTACTATAACATTTACACTGACCTTTTATTCCTTATATATAAATTGTAAAAGAATAGAAACACTTTTTTTATATATTGTAAAAATTAAATACGCAAAAAGTAATCCTTTTTATTAAATTAAAATATTAATGTAGAAGTCTTAAAATTAGGTTCCCAGGTTCCCTCTGCCGGCCCCTGAAATGTGCGGGATACTTGAACTATAACATTGAAATAATAAGTGACTTTAATATTATAATACGAAATTGAATTTCAAACTACTATAACATAATATTCTGCCACCATAGCTAATATAAAAATGCTTTATATGAACTCGCGTGTTTGCAAAACATTTATTATACCTAATACCACACTATGGACAACGGTAGTTGAACTAAACGTATGCTAATTACAGAACAAATACTTTTTTTTGTCATTGCTGTTATAATTTAAAGTGGAATTTGGTCATTGAACTATCAAGTGGAAAAATAAATGTCATTATAATAAAAAAATAATAATGAAATCAGCTTCACAGTAGCATGGTAGGCAGAGGGAACCCATTTTCCCCCAAATTCTGGAGGTTTTTACGATTTTATTAGCTTTACCTGTACTGTACCTTATCAAATGCGGCGTTGGTTTCCGCAACTCCAAACGTACGTAGTTAGATTTGACCGGAAAGAGGACAGGTGTGTCTTGTTCTAGTTTCTTTTCTCAAAAAAAAAAGATATAAGAAAAAGTATTCTAATAACTATGTATTATGGTAATAGCTCAACGTAATGATACCACTCAAAGGTTTAAAATAGGGTTGTCTATTTTATGTCATAATACGTTTAAATTAGATATATATAAATATATATTTTGTAAATGTATAAGTCTATATAAATTGTACAGGCCATCGTGGCACAGTTGATAGTATTTGACTGAAAATGAGGGGGTTGAGTGTCGATTCTTATTTGGGTTACTAGCGTTAAAAGCGTTAAACTTAGCGTTTAAAATGGCAGAGAGAGAAAATGAAAATTATTCATTTCATAATTCTCATGATTTATGAGAATAGTTTTAAAGTGTCAAAGAATTTTTCTAAATAATATATTGTCTTAATAAAAACTAAAAACACGATTTCCTACACCAAGTGATAAAAGTGCTATGTACTGTGAGCTCCAAATTGTATGAGCCTAAACTCGAATGGCTTACGAGTAACTTCTGAAGAGTTCCAATGCTAAGGTCCTGGCTCCATCATCACGCCAACTAGTTAATGCCATAATATTGAATTGTCAGTTAAGCTGACAAGTTTTAAGAGGACATATGTATAAGTAGTTCAAATTTAGATAAATACCTCATAAAATCGTGTTAAAAATTTAAAAATCTAGTGCCAGGAAAGCAACCCCTGACATCTTTAAAAAGCCCAATTCTACCTCTACATTTCCCAAGAGGGGCGGTTCGCGACCTAGTTTTGTAGAGCATTTGAAATTTTTAACATTCACTTTTATACTTTATTATCATCACAATTTCCAGTGAAGTCTTACTTATTTTATACAACAATATATATATTTCTTTCTTATCATTCTATATCCTGTAATGAACACGAATCTAGTGTTACGACACTCCGTTCCCATTTAGACACTTCCGTTCCCCATTTTCCGCGGAATTCTAGAAGCATTGCGTGTTGAGTGACGTGAAGTGACAGACGAGAAGAGAAGTATTTGACTTTTGAATTTGGTATGTTAAGGAGTTGTGGTGTGTAAATTAATATGAAATTTTTGTCTTACGTCTTCAAGTCCAAAGCTGCTGGCAACGACTAGTTGAAATATTAAAAATAAATCTTTTATTAATTATTTCATGATAGCTTCATCATAACGTTCAAACTTAAAACGTGATTTATTATAAAAATATACTTACAATATAATTATTTAAATTCGTTTTTCTTATACAACAAATATACCTAGTACCTCTACAAACAGACCGACATATATACACATATAGAGAAAAGATCGCTCCAAGTCACGTCTAACTCATATTATGAACTCTTGCAATCATAGGCAAAGTCATGCCGAGGCAATTATGCCATTCGATGTATGGGAATGAAAGTTTTACTATGTTTATGTACTATAAACGCAAGACTTGTAATTTTGTATGCATGTGTTTTACGTGGAATAATGGTAAAACGCCATAGTGGTACAGTTATGTAAGGTACGATTATATAGACGGTGATAGTGGGTACATATTCAATTTAGGGTAACGTTTATTATCTAAAACAACTGGTTTTATACGTTTTTGTCAATTATCAAATTGTAGTGCTTATAATCAATGGAAAATGGAAAATAGAGTGATTTACCACCAGGTTATTTTTATTTCTAAATAAGAAGCTAGAGCTGTGTGAAGAGTAATATATAAAGAAAAAGACTAACTTGTAGTTCTCGTATTGAACGGTCTTTTCAGATGCTAATAAAGATATCACGATCAATCTGTATCTTTGTTTCCATTTCAGTTAGAGATGTTTCGATAAATGTTTTGTTTTTTTTTATTTTCTTGACAGAGAGAGAGGAAAGTGAATGGCGACTTTTGCTCTATTCTTGATTGTTTTAAACTTCTCACCTTATCTCGTATAATAGCGTATTGTACCCACATCTGTAGCAGTTTCCGCTGCGCCATGAGGTCCTCAAGAAATAATTTTACATAGGTTATTATATTCTTTATTTAAGAAAAATATAGTTAATATAATATCATACATTTAAGATTCTTTAGCCACGAAAAGTATGAAAACCAAACAAAAAAATACTTGAAAGTTGAAGAGAAACACCTACAGTGTAGAGGTAAGAAGCTTTGGTGCGGTACAGAATTGGGTCACCCAGTTCATCACTTTCTTACGAGATATCGATTTTTCTCACACTATTCAATTTGCATTTCCTTAACGTTTCAGCTTTCAAACGTTTTAAAGTGGAATTGTAAATTATACGCTTGGTAGAGTTCATGTAAGTTTTTTGTTTCATATTTATTATTTTAAAAATATATTACAGCTTCCCGCTGTATAACGCACACAGCAGAGTAGGCAGGGGGAACAAGAGAATCTAGTGTTAAGGCACTCCGTTCTCATTGAGATACTTCCGTTCTACTTTCCGCAGACTTCTGGAGTCTTTGTGTGTTGAGTGGCGAAACTCAATGCCGTGCTTTGCCTCGTTACCAAAGCGAAAAAATGAAAATATTAAATATTCCACTTTCTCGATCGATCATCGAACCCACAACCTGTTACGTTGACAGGCGTAAAATCTACGTTACAGCTTCACAAACTTTCTTTTATACAGGAGGAGAGAGAGATCTATGTTCCCAAATTTCCGCCCAAGTTTCAAGACTTTGCGTGTAGAGTGCCGTAACTGAACGCCCAAAAAAGAATTAATACAACATAGTACCTTAAAGGGACCTAGACCTCAGCTTATACGGGAAAATCATCTATCTTTCCAAGCGGGATAAAGCGTGTGAGAAACTTGCCTACTATTTATATTTACCTAATAGAATATCGAGGTAAAACCCAGACAATTGTCTAAACCCATAATAAATACCACGATGGTACAAGATATAGTGGTGGCATGGGGATAATGCACCATAACTAATCAAAGACAATTCCATACCAGCGACAACTATGCCAGTTGACATCGCGCATGCACGGCGCACGTATACTTGATAGAAGTAACTGTATTTATTTATATTTATTTGTATAGAGTTTATTATTTTGAATTACACATGAAACTAAATTGTATTCGTTTAATATTTTATTTGTACACAGACAGACAGAATCTGACTGATTTAATTTTTTTTTCTCGCTATGGTAGACAAAGGCGTTGAGTTCTGCCACTTAACTTGGAATGTCTCGAAAGTTGACCCAAAGAAGCATCTCCATTCTCTACATTCCTTAACCAAATTCTATATTTTGCTGAAATTACTTTTATCAGTTAAATCTAACCTACGGCCATGTCTAACAATAAAACAAGTTTTTACAAACAAAATATATTGCTATAAATTCTAATATAAAAAAATCTGCTTCACGCTGTATCCTGCACACAACAGGGTAGGCAGATTGAACGTAGTGTTAAGACACTCCGTACCCTAATTCTAATATAAATAACTAAATAAATAAACACATATTATATTAATAATAACAAACGGAATCACGGTCGAGAGCGAGTTTATAAATAAAAAGCCGGGAGATACAGCTGCATAGAACAGTGCATATAGATTATGAACCAAGACCAACCGTTCAGTCGTCTTGCATCCGTCGCGGGGGACAGACGCACGTCACTCCAACTGTTTAAAAATATACGATTACAAACGATTATTTTAATTCGACATCGATAAACAATTGTCACAACACTACGCGAACCAATTTTTTAGTACTCGAGCGGTCTGCTAATAGTGATGTATCTATGTAGGTTAAATTTAGTTTGACGTTGATTCATAGACTAGTTTGATTTTTTTTCGAAAACGCATTCCGCTCGCTATTTTTATTTTTCAGTGAGTTCATATTGTGTTTGTGTTTAGTGTCAGTGATATTATTAGTGATATATATAGTGTTTAAACATTGGATTTGAACATGTTCGGAGTATTCATAAAAAGGTGGAAACCTAAAAGGTATGGTTGATTTTTCTAAACAATAGGTTATTGATTGGCGTTACGATAACAAATAATAAATGTGAAACAACAATGATAGTTACATTGCATTGTTTATGTCAAGATGCAAGTCATTTTTATTTTTAACTAACGCTACCTTAGTTAAAACAAAGCAGTGATCGCAACTTGTTATGCCAAACGCTGATTACAATTGTTTTTTTTTATTGTTTTAAGTTATAATATTTTATCTGTGGTTAGTTATAAGTTTAAAAATATTAATTTTGAATTTATCATGAAATTTTGTACATATTTTCTTAGAGATATTAGAAAGAACACGGGATATTTTTTTTTTAAATAAATAAATAATATTATCCTTTGGCTGTAATATAAACATAAGTTAAAGCGAGCCAAGCCGCGGTTGAGTCTCTATTATAATTATACTAGCCGTCTTACCGTTGTGCATTATCAATAGTTTTAGTAATAATGACAAAAAATGAGAAAATGTACGACATTACAATGTTTGGTTATTTTCAAAAGATTAAAAAGGGATATTTTTTTCGATAAATTAACTATTACAATAATATTAATAGTAACTGTTCAAGAACATGTATAAAATTTATTACTTTGAAAGTTACTTAAAGTATAAAACAATATTAATTTATTATGTTTTGTTCTAACGTTTATTTTTAGGTGTAATAAGTTATGTCCATATAATATAAGTTATTGCTGTTGTTTACATCTATTTACAATGAATAAGGTAGAGTTCTCGCAATTGCTTCTTAATATGTTGTGATGGAAGGAAAATGAACAATGGAGAGTCTTGACACTACGGAGTCCCTTATACGACGATTATAGATCAACGGTGAATACAATTTTAAAAAAGTTGACGAAATTAATTTTGTATGAAATGAAGTACAAAAAAATATATAAATGATAATCTTTTTTTTTGAGAATATGTATGTATTTTGGAGATTTTATTTTCTTTATTTAGACAGATGTTTTTCACATTTTGCCAAATTTAATAAATTCTAGGTTCTGTTTAATATAAGTTTTGTTTGTAATTTTTAGTAATTTTTTTTTCTAAAATATTTAAAAATTCTTTCCTATTTTTTCTAAAATATTTAAAAATTTGTGTAATTCTAAATCTCAATAAACATTATGTTGATAATGCAAATAAATTAAACTAATTATGCAATTCCAATTAACGTAATATGACAACCCTAATAATAAAATATGAGTTCAGTAAATCTAATTACAGTGTAGGTAGAGCTAGAGGCTAGGACTATAACTCAGAGGTCACATTGAAAACGGATCATTTATTACAATTGCTAGTAATATTACACTAGTAGTGTATAAGTATTATATAATTATTTTTTTTTACTTCACACTCAAAAAAAATGAAAGCACAGCATACAGAAAAAACCTAGAAACGTAGTGTTAAAACACTTCGACTGGCCACATTATATAAATACGCCCGAGAATTTTTATACTTTTTTTTCTTCTTCGTTTACTGCGCTATTAGCTTAAGAAATATAACGTTCGTAACAATAATGAATTGAGAAACATTTAAAATTATATAAATTTCATAAGAATCAATAAAGAAAATTTAATTTAAAATTTTTTGCGAGCTTTGCTAAAGCTCTCATATAATAATAATAGTATTCCATTAGAGTCACTGCAACCCGTCCATCATTGAGGCTGGATTTTTTCTAATAATAAAAAAAACCTGTCCATACGATGCCTCTGTGAACTCTTCAGAACATATATTAATATCTCGTTGTATAGGCAGGATAGGCAGAAGAAGCTTAGCATCAACACAAGTGCAGTAAAACAATGCATAAAAGCTTAGCTTTTGATTGTGTTGATTTAGAAGCTTAATTTTTTTCTGTGCCCCAAGGGATCGTAGGGCATAGACTTGAATAATTGATATTACTTTCAGCTGGATACCTCTACGGGATCTCGGGGTCTTGATAGACGGACAAGAAAGTGATACTGTCACTGTCTATAGCTATATTCTTTATTGGGAAATCGTTTTTATTTCCATATGGTCAGATGAAAATAGCTTAGAAGTTATTTATGACACATGACATATTTTAAATGCATCCAAAGAATTATGCTGGAACTAGTAGTTCCTGAGATAATGCTGGAGATTAATGCAGATAAAAAACCAGGCTATATTACATTTAATATCAACATCAAGTAAACATGTTACGAAAACGCAGGTTAAATTTGTCTCTGTGTTTGTTTTAACTCAATCAATTAACGGCTCGGACTTCGACTCGCTGCCAAATCCATTTATCCATGCAAATTTCAATATTCATTTGGGTTGTTTTAATAAATTATAGAATACGAGAATACTAGTCGCCGCGCGCAGCTTCGTTTCCGTGGACTTTAAGACGTAAATTGTAAAATGGTTTCTTACTGTTCCCGCAGGAACTTCAGTAAATCCTGTTTTAGTGCACCCATTCTACTATCTATGTGTATTTTAGTGCTACACTCTCTACTCTACCTACATGCTAAATGTCAACTTTCTAGATCCAGTAGTTTCGTCTGTACGTCATCCTTCAGGTACTCGGTAACGGAAGAGTTTTATATAATATAGCATTCGAGTGCACATTTATATTTGTTGTAGTTTAGCCTTGACATGTTTAATGAAAACAAAACGTTTCGTCTTTGTATAAACAGAGTGGATTATTAAGATTTATCGTTTGAAGATTTTTATGTTTGTTTCGGGGTAATTATAGCTACTAGATTTATTTACATAAAAATACATTTAAGGATGTATCTGTCTGTTCGTCCATTTTTTTGTGTGTCTGTCTGTGTGTTTCTGAAGATGAGTTTTTGTCCAATTGCTAGAACCTACCGTTCATCATTATGTAGGTAGGTATATTAATAAATAATATAACGGAATGCTTTCAATTGTAATTTATTTTATATAAATCTGAACAGCTAATCTTTTGTTATGACATTCCTCACATTAGTTTCTTATTTCACAAAGCAGTACCTAAACTGTAGGTACGTTGTTTTTATAAAACATTTTTATATTTACAGTGTTAGTGGAATTATACACCTGTAATATTTTTTTTCCGTGAAACTTAAATTTGATTCCATTCCAATATAGGAGAGTGGGTGCCTTCCTATACAACACGACAGTGTGGGTTCGATTGCCACGTGTGGAAATGTAAATAAAATATTTCCTCGCTCTGGTAAGACCAAGCACTGTGTTGAGTTCCACCGCTCAAGATACAATATTAACTGAATGTCTTAAGACAAGATTCTTGCTATACGAGAAAAAGGTAAAGCGGCTTGTTTTCGATTACGTATATAATACTTATATATTGAAATACAATTTCAATGATTGCACGGATTTCGAGACATTTTCTTCACACATTTAGAACCACATCGTGTTCAATGCAAATTATCTAAAACTTTTTAAACTGACTTTCACTGTCACAGCTGATGATGCAGCACGTTGTATACATTGGCACTGGTCCACGGAATGTTGACGATCTCAGATTACAGATACCTACAGCCCAAAGATACACCGGATAGTTGGCAAAGAGAGCCCCTTATCGATAGATGGACTAATTAGTCGGTGAAATTTTTGAGAATACTGTATAATATACCGGCTTGTTATTTAAGATTTTAGATTTTTTTAATTAGTGTTTAGATTTTCGTCGCGGCGAAGCGATATAGCATTTATGTAAACGCGACGGTTTTGAGTTCGAATATCGTTCGGGGGAATAATTTATCATCATTTCTCCGCTTTGGTGTCTAGAAGTATAGCCGCAACGAGAAGTATAGCCGCTGAATATGCAGTGTTTCGAAAATTAGGCGGTGCGTAGGAAACAGAGTGACTTAACACTAGGTTCCCTCTGCCCACTGTATAACTAACAAAAATATGTTTGTTTAAATATTAAAAACAAAATATTTATTACAAGTACAAGCATTTATTAACGTATATTTGTAACTTGGTCACGTAAAATTTACGGAACAAATTTGGCACGCAGATAATTTATAGCTTGGATTAATATATGGAATGTAAACTTTTATTCTATAAAATGACCTATTTTTTGTAGATTCACACATATAGCAGGATAGGCAGAGGAATCCTAGTGTTAAGAAACTGTTCCCCAGTTTCCTTTCGACTTTCAAGTCTGCATGTGGAACTCAACACCGCGCTTTGTCTTTTTATCACAATGAGAAAGTTTAAATAATTCGTTCCATCGAGGGAAAATTGAACCCACAACCTTTGTATTTACTTTTATAATTTATAATTGTTATGACGCTATGTAAACAAAATCTATTCTTCCCCTTTATAGTAAGTTACTAAATTCACGAAGACAAGAAGAGAAGCGGCTTACATGTAGTTATAAAATATGAATACAAAAATCTAATTACGATTTAATTTTGATGCTGTTTTTATAACTTTTTACCAATTTATTTTATTGTTAATTTCTTAAAGACTGTGCTGGTTGGATTATAAATTGACGAAAGAAGGTACTTTATACCGCTATAATATTGTAAAATATTACCCATCAGACGGTAAAGGTGACTAATATAACCTTTTACATATGTAACCTATATAAAAATATTAAATACAATGTAAAAATTAAAATTAAAAATTGGCAAGAGATGGAAGAAGAAACCTCGGTTGATCATCGAGAACTGATGATACTAAGGGAAGATAAAAAGTTACGTAAAAGCCATAAGACTCTCTGGAGGGTTCCGAAGGTCGCCGGTACGAAGAGGTTGATGAAAGTGGACGAGGCGAAAGAGGTATGCAGGAAAAATATTAAATCGGCTGTGGCGATGTTCGGTCCGTTGCCTCTGGCTGCACCGTTAAGGAGGCAGACCCTGGTAATAGCCGGGATTAATGCCAGGAAGAAGAAGAAGTCCAAATAGTCCAAAAAAAATCAATAGTTGCCAAAACGATTTACTTAATTACTTTCATTCTAATAAAACCTTGTATTTGCAAAGCGAAAAAAAATCTTTTATTCGAATCGAAGTTCATTGCTCTAGTGTTAAATAAACTTTTGACTCCTTAATTGCATAGAACAATTGTGAAGCGTACGCATTGAATGGCGTATAGCATTGTTTTGCAAAGTTGGCCTAAAAGTGTATAATTTTTAATTGTTTGGGAACTTATTACTTACTCTGAGTGCAGTACTTGTGTTTTTGTCTTATTGAAGAGTTAGTAAGTTCGATTTGGTTTATTTTACGGTATATTTAGGATAGTCTTGGTTCAGTGGTGGAGGCGTACGGCTGTAAGCGCGACTGGTTGTTGGTTCGATTCTTTTGGAAATGAAATATTTATTGTTTTAATTTCCTCGCTTTGATAATAAGGCGGAGCATAGCGTTGAGTTCCGCTATTCAACACGCAATGCCTCCAGAATTCGGCGGAAAGTAGAGAACAGAGTGTCTTAACACTAGGTTCATAAGTTCTCTCTGCCTACCATGCAATAAGTGGCATATAGCGTGAAATAAAAAAAAAATACAAAAAATAATTTTCATGTCAGGTACACTAGACTACAACTTCAACTTTATTTAAAACAAAAACAAACTTTTTAAAACTGAGACCTTAATGACCAATTTAGTTGTCTCTATTAACCTCTTTAGAGAGGCTCACTTAATAAGTACCTTTGCTCGTTTTATATTTTAGAAAAGTAAAATTTTGTTCTTTTAAAAGTAAAATTGAGAGTTCAATCTTCACTTGGGGAGTATGAACTATTTTCATTCTTCCTCTGCATATATAAACTGCGGTGTAGTCTCCCGCCACTCGACATGCAACATTTCGAGTTCTCTTAAAAAAGGAAAAAGGAGAGTCTCGACATTAGGCACTTTCTCACGGTCCTACTATGCCAGAAAAAGCGTGAAGCTGTTTTTTTACTTATCCATACCTATATTATAAATTCGAAAGTAACTCTGTCTGTCTGTCTGTCTGTCTGTCTGTCTGCCTGTTTTTTACGCAATCAGGGCCAAACCGCTAATTTAATTGTGATAAAATACTCATATAGAGATACTTAAGGGTCTCGGGATGAACATAGGATACTTTTTTTTCTCATATTTGTAATATTTTCGATATATACCAGTATATTAAAATAATTAATTTGACATGCAATTTATTCCGCCATGTTAATAACAATCGTCGCTACGCGTTGCTAAGCAACGGCTTGCAAAGTTTGTTGTTTTAAGAAAATGTCACCCAAAATGAGTTTGCTTAATTCATACATGGCGCGCGCCGATATAGATTTGTATACATTAACAAAAAATAGATGATTTCTATAATTTGATATTCATCCTTATGAAAATAATTATAAGAGTCACTTTTAGCATTTCATGTACATGGAAATTATAGTTTACTGTATAACATTCTAATAAATAATTAAGATGACACTGATTCCAAATGAAAATGACCTAGCCTACGAGTGGTATAGTATGACCGACTTGGATGATTTTGTAAATTTTTATATATTTTCGAATTACTATTATTTTTTATGTAATTATTTGTTGCTTATAATTAATTTATCTCAATTTTAATCATTTGGGATTTTATTTAATATTGTTCGCAAAAAATAATAATTATTTAATATAGAAAAATGTTTAGTACGCGCGCACGGGAAACTTTAGGTACTTTTTCTAATATTAAGAATTTCCGTTAGTTACTTTTACTGCTTTTGTTTGTTCATTTCGGTTACTCAGATATTTTTTCTAATAATAAATCTCCACTTATTATTATTTTTTAGCTTATTTTAATTATTTAGGCTTATATTTTCGCGGGCGTAGCCGCGTCCGGGCCCACTAGTTTCTTATAAAAACGACCAGTGAGGCAAGACGTGGCGTTAAGTTTCACCAGTCAACACGCAATGCCTTGGAGTGAAGAAGTAAAGTGTTTTAATGGGAATGGAGTGTTTTAACAGGAGTTTATCTTACCACTGGGTTCCTACTCTCTTACGTTCCCTCTTCCTACCCTGCCATGTACGAGATACTGCGTGAACTAAAAAAATAACTGCGTTGATTAAAAAACATGACCTATTTATTTCCTTACATTTTAATTTCTACTGCATTTAAGAAAACAAAACATGTAATACCGTTATATAAAAAGAATTCAGCAGCAATTTGCTTATTAGTATCTCGAAGTTATTTGTAAAATTACCGATTTAAAAAATAAGTGTAATTACAACATTTTTTCTTTAAAGTTTATGTGTCGCGTTAAATCGATTTCGGCCTGATTAAAGCGTTTAAATACATAATTTACCATATATAATATGGTATTTTTCTTTATATACTTTTTTCTATAAAGGCATATAGCAAGGAAGCTAAAGGGAACCTAGAGTTAAGTCATTCCGTTCGTCATTTTTCACAGTTTTTTCTAAAATTGCCGTTTTTTTTTTCTCTTATTTTATAAAATCAATATGCAGTACAAATATGATTATTTATTCATGTATTATAAATATTGTACCCAGGCCCATAAATTATGTTACAATGTTAGTTTCTTGTTTATAACTATTACCATAAATCTTGGGGCCGTCGTGGCACAAGGACGGGAAGTGACTGTACGCGACGGTTGCGGGTTCAATCCCCATTCGGGGCATTTAATTATTATTTTATTTATTAATATTTTCATTTTTGGGCAGGCAGACAAAAGCCCGGCGCTGTATTCTTCCATTCAGCACGTAATGTCTCGAAAAATTCGTCGGAAAATGGGAAACGGAGTGATTTAACACTAGGTTCCTTCTGTGTGCGGGATACAGCGTGAAGCTGATTTATTTATAAATATATTCTATAGCATGTAAAATTTATTTCGTGTTCACTATTCGTGTCTACGAGTATACAGACTACAGTTATATGAGTAATAGTATTTATTGTACAGACATAACGTTTCTTCACGTTTTTAGACATCTTAATGCATCAGTTTTGTATTATAGAGTAATTTCTAGATATGGCGAGAATAATTAAATATTTAAGTTGGCTAAATAATATTTTATTTTGTAGACAAAACTTTACTTAAAATACTGTCACCTCGACTTTAAATTAAAAAAGTATATCCTGAAAACACAAAAAATAAGTCCATAAGAGAATAAAAATCAAGTCCAATACTATAGAATTTTAGTCAAGAGTAACATTGAAAAAAACGAAGTAGAATTAATTTTATAATGGTTATACACAAACCATTAATATATTTTTTCGCAAAATAGACAAATACACAATCGGGACCCATCTTGCAGGGTTCCTTGACAAAAAAACTAAAGCTCTTGCCTTGCCTACCTCTTCAAAAAAAAAAAAGCAAAAAAAAAACCGTCTACAGTAAAAATGCCTTATCTAGAACTACAATATGTTCTGAGGTAAAGCTAATCTTCTATGATTGAGATCCATTAAGACGTCTAATAGCATATTGTTCTTTTTTTTCACTATTTTGGACACTTAAAATTTCTGCTAAATCATTTTAGCCTTTATTACAAACGTATAAGATAAATATTGGAATATTTTTATTTGTATATAGGTGAAGTGTCGGATTATGAATGGCAGGTTTTTTTGTGGGTATTATTAAATTATATCGATATGGGTAATCACTATTTATCACTTTTTTTTAACTTACAAATATAACTAAAGTGCTATGTGGCTTAGTGATACTGTACTTGCATTTAAGAATTATTTTTTTTTGAGGTATTTTTTCATTTTCATTAAACCTTATAGCCGTGGTATAGAAACATTTAGCATATTCTCTCCATTTTAAATACTGAACGGCGGAGCACAACACCCCGCTTTGTCTCTCTATTTTAATCTAAATCTATAGAAATAAAACCGAAAACAATGTTTGAACTTTAAAAACGAAACAAAGAAGTTTTTTCATACATTTCAAGGCTTCGATCGTAAAGTTTTGCACGACACAGATATAATACCGTTACCTACTTAGTTGAGGTCTTGGTACTGATGTGGAGTAGGTACCTACTGTTGATGTCGGTTCGACCCGTTTGCACGTTTTGCCGTGAAAGTGATGGATTTTTTGCATTAAAATGGTAATTGCAGATTTACGGCGACGAATAAATGTAAAAACGAGGTCGTCGTGGCGCAGTGGAACAGCCTGTGAAAGTAAACGTGGTTATGGGTTTGGTTCCCAATTTGTGGAGTGAAATATTTGATAATTTTATTTCTAGTAACAAGACAGGGTGGCGTTGAATTTTGCTACTCAAAACACTATGTCTTGTCTTAAATATGAAAATAAATATATACAAGTTTAATAATATTAATAGTTTTACATAACACATTTAATAAACTTATTCATAGAAATATTATATAGCTAAGCTGTAACATAAGCATATATGGCCAATTACAATACACCTCCACATGATCGCACCTAGTTCATACCAATCTTTTAATATAATTTTAGTCTTTCTAATATAATATAAAATTTTATTTTGCCACGGTCGTGAGTTCGATTATAACTCGGGGGGTGAATTATTTATACTTCTCTCTGATAACAAGACAAAGCGCGGCGTTAAGTTCCGTCTAACACGCAATGTCTTGAAAATTAGTCAGTTACTAAAAAAACATTTAGTTTCTAGAATTGAACAGATTAAGCAATTCAAGCCTTCAAAAGTATTTTATCTCAAATCTTTAACGTGAAACTGCTTTCGTTTTTCATTTAAAAAGTTTCAAACTTTCACATGTCCGTGTTTCAGGTGAAGAGTGTTGACTAATTACTCTGTATTCCTTCCGTTTATATAAAAAAAAAATACTTTTACTGTGAGGCGTGGCTTCGTTCCCTTTATCAAATGAAAATAATTTAGAATTTTGTATGACGCATGTCACGTCTTAAGTGCCCGAGATAGCCATGACCGCAGGAACAGTGGGTCCTTCCAGGACCTTCCTCGACCAAAGACTAAACAACTAAAAATATTTTTGAACCATTTTTACCGGAAACGTACGTATTTTGTATAAATTAGGAGAAAAGCGGAGAAAGAAAGAGTGTTTTTACGCTTGGTGCCCTTTTAAAAAAAAATATTAGCACCACGCATAATTGTAGGGCATCTTTTTAAACATTTTTTATGGCTTCACACTGCATTCCGCATAGCAGGGTACGTGCAGGGAACATGGGAACGTAGTGCTAAAAACATTCCGTTTCCCATGAAGACATTTTCGTTCTGTTTGAGCTACATTTTTAAGGCATTCCGTGTTGAGCAGCCGCGCTTGCCCCAGAGAGAGAAAATTAAAATATTGGATATTTCATTCATCCTAGTGGGAATCGAACCTGCTACCGTCGCGTTTATAGTCACACCCTTGTGCCCCGACATAATTGGACAATCTTTAACAATAATAAGTAATAAATATTATGGACGTCATAACATAATCGAAGCTACGGCTACTTGTTTAGTAACTAAGACTTATCAATTCTAAACAAAAAGGAAAAGCAAAAGCAATTTTGAATATATATAGAAATTATGCAAATGCCAACTTTATCTTCATTAATCTCATATCCTTCGCCCATGTTCCACTTTAATCACGAGCTTATCGAACGTTTCATAATATAAATTTAATATACTATACATATTATTATTAATTTATTATAATAAATTTTATTTTAATAGTCGTTTAAATTAAAATGATTTTTCAATTAGAGGAAATGAAATATTTATTTTAATTTATATTTCCATTTCTTCAAAGTTGGGAACGGAGTGTTTTAACACTAGGGGGCAGAGGGGATCTGCCTACATTGCTGTGCACAGAATACAGCGGAAGCTAACTTAAATACATATATTACATAAAATACTTTATTTGTCATAATTATCCCCATTTTAGAACTGAACCTACTACCCACAACCTACAATCGAGGTAGTTCAAACTAATATTTATGATATTTAAGTTGTTTAATAGTGTAACAGAGGATTACCTAATAAGGCGTGGGGCAATCTAGCCTAGATATTAAATCTGATTTGCATACGCCCCGCTTGTTTGCGTTGGACCTCTTACGGACCATCTAACAGTTTATAAAGATCTATTATGGCTAAAAGTACTGTGGTTGGCTGCGGGTTCGATTCCTACTCGAGGATACGATTATATATGAATTATGTTAATATTATGTATCTGGTAAGATAATGCGGCGTTAAGTTGCGTCACCCTACACGCAATTGTCGATATTAGATTGACATAAGTGTTCGCATTTATTCTTTTTCGATGCGTAGTTATAAAAATATTTTTATGTCATTGATTGATGTTTGATATTATATTAAAAAAAACAATAAAATAAAGAAATTAAAACAAAACCTTGATTTAGAGAAAAAGCATTCCGATACCGGGAATCGAACCCGAGCCTCCTGGGTGAGAGCCAGGTATCCTAGCCACTAGACCATATCGGATGATGATAATATTTTGTAAATTTAAGATAACCTTCGATACAGTAATGTCAGTGGATTATTAATAGACATCTTTAACTTCACGGTTTTTGAAGTTTAAGAACCCTAATGTTAAGATACTGCCACCTTATTTTTGAGACATTTCGTGTTGAGTGGTGGAACTTAACGCCGCGCTAAATCGACCAGAACCTAATTCTATTGTATGATCCATATACGTTTTAGAATTAAATATTTTAATTCTAAAACATATATGAATATTTATATATGATGTAGCTATCTATATAAGTTGTGTAAGCATTGCAGCACTAATTAAATGTTACCAATCGATCGTGACTTGACTTCGACTTAGGCCTGAGTTACTTCGTAGTTCTAAATAGTAGAATTACTTTGTTCTTTCCCCAAATTCTTACCAACGTAATTTTAATATAACTAGAAAGAAATTTAACAATTTTTTATTTATATATTTTAGGAAACTCGACTTAAATACTCTTATTTATATATTTAATGAAAAACGACGGGAAAACCTTACCCGTCTACCCCATAATATATCGCTATATATCTATATATATAAAATCGAAAGGTCACTCACTCATCACGAAATCTCACAAACTACATGTGCTAGGAATCTCAAATTTTGCATAGGAGTTATTTATAGGACGTAGGTGCACGCTAAGACGGTAATTTGCAATATTCTACTTTTAAGGGGTTGTTTTTGGGGTCGAAAGTTTGTATGAAACTTCGTTACTACAAATGCTAGGAGTCTCAAATTTTGCATAGACGTCACTAGGACGTAGTCATGGTGACAGAAATTAATAATAACATAGATAACGCGGGTGAAACCGCGAGCGGGCCGCTAGTAATATATATAATCTACCCATAATATATATAATCTACGCGATTAATTCGGTTAAATAGTTTGATTAAAAAAATCTATATCAGCTTCACATTGTATCACGCAAACCTAGTGTTAAGACACTCCGTACCCCATTTTCTGCCAGAGGCATTGCGTGTTGAGTAGCGGAACTCAACGGCTTACTTTGCCTTGAAATTAGAGCGAAGAAATGAAAATATAAATTTTAACAAATATTTAATTTCCTCGAGTGAGGATCCAAATCGCTAAAATCAAAAATCTTATATAAATCGTATATAAGAAAAAAATAATTAAACTGACATCAATACAGACTTTGAAGCTGTATACTTGTATAGGTTATCCCGAGGGAATGAGAATCACGATTCCCGTCAGTCGTGTTTTTATTTTGCATTCGTGAAAAACGCGAAATCAACAAAATGAATCCTGAAGTAGAAATGAGGTCGAGTTTGTACATCGAATATTTTATTTTTTTTAATTTGTGCTGTGTGGTTTTTTCTTACTTAAAATATATATTAATCAATTAGTAGAGATTCTGTTTCGTTATTTTCGATAAAAGTTTTATATTGAAATTCTATAACGCAATGGTACCGTTCGACTGTAAAAGCGATGATTGTGGGTTCGATTGTCACTCGGGGGTGTGTATTAGTTGTATTTCCCTACTCTAATATGTAGATAATATGCGGCGTTAAGTTCCGCCAGTAAACACGCGAAAAGTGGATAATTGGTGGCGTTTGATTATTAACGCGATGGTAGTTGGTTCGATTTCAAAACAAACATTCCACTCAAAAAGCAATGTTTTGAATTCAGGTGGAAGGTAGATTCTTTCTGGCCATCACGCTATAATGGAGAATTCGTGAACTTCCTTTTTTAATGTATAAAAACACTAAAATAATTTTAGAATCCCGTTGTATTGAGCACATCACAGGTTATACAGAGGGTACCTAATATGAAAGCACTCAGTTCTACTCTTTGCGTGTTGAGTGGCGGATTTAAACTCCGTGCTTTGTAATACCGGTAGGTACAAGACAAATGAAAATATTTCATACCCCCGCTTGAAAATCGAATCCACGACCGTCATGCCATACACTCAAGTACTGTAATACTGCACCATAGCAAATATGTGGAAATTCTCAACACACGTAGAAAATATAAAACATACCCCTTTACTTCCATAATAGGTAAAGTACTTATAATAATAATTATAAAATAATGAATAAAATAATGAATAACTCATTTCCGGTTATATCATTATTATCATTATTATCATTTCGAGCGAGTTCTCCAGTGGGTACTCGTGGGTACAATTGAATACAAATTGTTCAATAGGAATCGTTCGAACGTAAATTGTTACTATCGAACGCAAGTGGCTTGTTGACATCGTCCGTGACCTATAGGCTATAGCATATTCTATATACTCTACCGTCTATGATAATAAAAAATACTTCAGTGATTTATTTTTTTATTGGTTCACGCTTCATCCCGTTTTAGCAGGATAGGTGGAGTGAAGATAGTGTTAATAATACTCTTTAAGCCCATTTTTCGAGACATTGCCTTTTGAGCTGCAGGATTTAACGCCGCCTTCACTTTGTATTGTTGAGAGAGGAAATGAAAATAATTCATTCCCTCGAGTGGGAGTAGAACCCATTAATTTATGTTTGCGTTGTGCTGCTGAGCCACTTTGGTGTTAACATTTTCCACTGATATTATTTAACATAATTATTTCAGCTTCATGCTGTTCAGTAGGTAATAGTCTAATGAGAAGCTAGTGTGTTGCTTTTCGTCTGAACTCTGGATATACGTGTTGAGTTGCGGAACACAACATCACGCTATGCTTTATTACGGAAAATAAATTAACATTAGGTATATTATGTTTCGAATATACTTTCCTATAATATATATTTCACGTTTAAAAATCTTTTACTTTCACTAAGAATCTACAAATCTAGATTATTCAGTTATAAAACTATCGTAACTAGCCCACATTTAACAAATTGGTAAGAACGTATGGCTTAGTGGTTAGAAGAATTGCACGTCCAAAAGACGCGGGTACAAATCCTTTACTATATATTACTATATGTACAAATCGACGTGTACTTTACAGGAACTACCATAAGTAGATTCTAATCAATGAATGTGTGTTTAATTCAAATCGTCATTTTCCCTGAATGAATACTTTACGTCCCGACCTTGGCATTGAATCGGACTGCATCGTGCCAAACTTCTGTATTATGAATACGGATCTGGTCATGTTTGTACCACATAGAAACAAGAAAGAAATTATATTATTCAAGATATATTTATTCAATTGGAATAGGGATTCAATGGAGAACGAAGTGTCTTAACACTAGGTTTCCTCTGCCAGAAAAAAGAAATATTCATACAATATACGATTTTTATTCTCCCGTTCAATCGAACGAGAACAATTAATAGATTTTTACAAGCGTTTGGCTGTCATTTATGACATTAATTTTTTTAATTAATTTAAATTTTAAGAATAATAGTTTAGTTTTCCTATAGCTAATAATAAATTGAAGAGATTTTTAAGAGAAACAAAAAAAAAAGAAAGAAGCATCTTTTGCATAACATCATTCAATTGTTATAAACGGTCAACGTGCAATACCGTAGTGTACTCGTATATAAATAGAGACCGATCTGCATTGCCAAGGCTGGTGGTGATATCGTATCTAGAAATGCAATTTGCTTGGACAAGGTGGAATGAGAGGTTTTTTTGATGATGCCTTTAATTTTTGTCTTTCTTTCTTTTTATTATTCTCTCTGTATTCCGTGTAAATATAAAGTGGTGGTTTGATAAATGTAAACAACTTCCAATTGATAAATGGAAACAACTTCCAATTGATAAATGGAAACAACTTCCAATTGATAAATGGAACATGTCTGACCTAATTTTTTTTACGCAGTAAGAAGCAGGCTAGGCAAAGGGAACCTAGTGTTAAAACACTCTGTTTTCAATTTAATGTCGATCATATTGTTAAAATTGCACACCCATCTTTATGAAATTAGATGATTGTTACTTGACCACAAATTTTTATTAATTGACTAATATAATACTTCCTCATACATAATGTTGTACTATTGACTAAAGCTAAAGCTATTTAAGGGATAGCAAAACGACGCGCTTGTTTTTGTCATCTGTTTAGGCATTTCTCCAAAACCTATTTGGGATTAATATGTTTGGTATGAGAGTTCTGTTGTGCAGTTGGGGTGTGTCTGTCATACACACAGAAATATCACTTCGAGAAATCTTTGTATTTAAAGATAGTTTGCCTTAATGATAATAAAGATCTTTGAACAATAATGTACAATTTTATAATTTTTAAAGTGTTATTCCACACTTAAGAAAGAAAAATACTTTTAAACCGTCCAAGAGTTCAAATCCCGCTACGTCCAAATTTTTATACTTTTTCTAAAAAATTATTTCATACTGCTTTCAAAATGTGTGCATCTGGATAGGGTCTTAAATCTTGTAATCTTGTAGACAAAGAGAACCAAGAGTCAAAATACCTCCAGGGTATCAAGGACAGGGGCAGTGGTTTCATGATTATGCTACTTCTTCCTAATATAGTCAATACTTCTAAATAACCACAACTTATAACGTTCCGTTATATTCACACAAATATCTTGAATTTTGAGCAACCCAGATTCAAACCTAAGTCCTCTCTAACATAAGCCTAACAAGTAGGTAAATAGAAGATATATCCGAAAGCAAAGTAAACACGGAAGCGATATTTTCAAGGAAACAGACCGTATAACTGTTCACCCACCGTCTACCAGGAGTCGTATTTCACGCGAACGATACGACGTTAAGTGGTTATTTTGAAGGAAAAGTAAATTGGTAGCCTCGTATTGGCTAGCTGGCTAATTCACGCATGTCTCACACTGAAAGACTTGATGAAGAAGAACTGTATCAATTCTTCTTTATCATCGTCGCTCCCTCTCTCCCTCCCACATTGTGGATATAGGAGTGATTGAACAAGAATATTTCTATTTGACAGAGAGTGCAGAATCCCTGTTCCATTAACTATTAAAAATATCACTAACTAAATGGAGTAACTATATATTAGGATGTATATATTATAATATTATTATAGCTCCACGCTGTATCCCGCATATATGTAGCAGGGCAGTTCCGTTCTCTACTTTCCGTCGAATTCTGGAAGCGTGTGGACTGGCGAAACCCAACGCCGCGCATTGCCTCGTTAGCAGAGCGAGGAAATAAAAATATTAAATAGTTCATTTCCTCTCGTACCCCTGCACGACCACTGGCCTCCATTATAATTAATTATGAACAAACAAAAGATAAGATGTGTTCGTATTATTTTGTCATCACGCGATGTTTACGTAAGTTATAACAGTATACTGATTTATGAGTTTTGAATGTATTGTAAGATCAAGGTTGTCAACATAGAGATTTATATTTAAATGCATAAATTAATAGCATATTTTTTAATAAAAATAAAATTAAATAGAAAAATTAACACTAAATAAAGTAAGTAAGGGAACCAAATGTTAAGATACTTCGTTTTCTACTTTATGCCTTATTCGGGGGGGCATTGGTCTCAAGGTCGGGATTGTCTTCTTACCCGAGGGAAGAAATGAAAATAATTTATTCTACAAAAATATGATTCCTTTTATATATAGTTTAACTATCGAACTATTATGCTTCTATTTCATTGATAAAATATTAGTAAGACAAGTATTGTATCGGGTATAGTTAGTACAACTTTTTTTTATATATATAATTAATATTTAATATTGTTTTTTTTTGTTACAGGTACACTTTCAACAACGTTTACGCTAAACTTTTGTAAGCATATGGTAAAATTAATGGCGTCGCATTTTTTTTCTTAATTCTTCTCTTATACGAAATAAATTAAGAAAATTGGTTGACAAATCACTTAACTGTTGCTACTATTTCAAATTTACCCCTCAGTAAAGCATTCAAAATAAAATAATTTTATTAAAATAAGAAGTTTCAAGCTTCATTTTTGAACGTCAAATACGAGTTGATGAGCGAAAATCAGTTCACTAACGTTAATGCCTCAAATCTGAAGAGAACCGGCGGAAGAAACTCAACGGGCCTTTTTTTAAATCAATTATTTACAAATTTGCAATTGCAATTTGATTTGGATTCAAAAACATAATATACGAATTTTAATTCAGAACAAAACTGCCATATTATCCACACTTGTTTTTAGCTTAACGCTGTATCGTCCACCTATAGATAAAATAGGATATTACTATTTTCCGCCCAATTTTTAAGACATTGCGTGTAGCGTGCGGCGGATGTCAACACTGCCATTTGTCTTGTTAACAGAGCAAGTAAAAGAAAATAACTAATTTCCCCCAGTCCAGCCAGGAATCGAACCCACAAACGGTGTGTAAAGCAGTCGCTGGCCAAGCTAAGAAGTATTCTTATATCATTTAATCTTTAGATAAGTATATTTTATTTTCGTAATAAAATTGCATACTAAGCTGTTATCTTAGAGACGTCATCATCTCGAACATAAACACGAGTAAAACTGAATTATCTCTTAATGCGTTTAAGATCAAGGCCTGGAATTATCTTAGCATTTGTAATACATGAGATAGTAGTTGTTATAGCTTATGTAAAGTACTTTTGAAATGTCTGGGTATTTTTAGTTTTGTTTTTTTTATAATTACTGTATATAAAGAGACCGTCGTGGCCCAGGAGCAGAAGAGTTTAACTGTAACGGGATGGTTGTGGGTTCAATCCCCACTCTAGGAAACGAATAATTATTTATTTCATAGCTCTTGCACCAAGGCAAAAGCCCGGCGTTGAGTTTTAATACTCAATACGGAATGCCTCAAAAAAATCGGCAAAAAGTAGGGAACGGAGTGTAATAGCAATAGGTTCCCTCTCTCTGCCCTGTTATATGGGGCATAGGTACATCGTGAAGTTATTAAAAAAAAATCTTATACTATTGTTTATTTTTTTTACACACGAAATCTTCAATAAATAATAACGAAACATCAACAAAGATAAACAAACAAATTGAACAATTCCCGCTGCCATCCACACACATTTGTCTAGATGCAACCGTCATACCGTAACTGATGCGATACGAGTGCGCTGTAAAGCGAATTCCTTTCGAAATCGATTTGAAAGTGAATTAATATTTACAACATCGATTTAAAATAAAAGGCTAGTTTAATATATCCATTCGAGCCATTGTTAATTAAAATTTTCATTTGTTTTGCTTACTTTAAATTAAATATACGAGTAAAGTTTAATTTCCTCGCTCTGTTAACGAGGTAAAGCGAGGCGTTGAGTTCCGCTACTCAATAGATTGTGTCTCAAGAATTGCGTGAAAAGTGGAGAAAGGAAGGGTTCCATTTAAGATATTTTCTCTCCCCCGCCACAGCGGAGTGTCTAAACACTAGGTTCCAAGGTTGCCTCCTACCCTGCCAAGTACGGGATACAGCGGAAAACTAAAAAAAATCAGCGATATGTTATTCGCTCTTAAAAGAATTCCTTTACAATACCGATTAAAAAGTGATCCATTATGTGTATTTATAGTTTGCATTGGCATTTTTCTTGAACATTTACTGAGTTATGTTGTTAAATCCATCAATTACAATTCTTGCTCATTTTGTTCCTTATAAATTAAAGCAAGACTGCGTACAAAAACATATAATCAATTTAAAACATTCTTTAGTTTTTTACACAATGAAACTCGAATAGTGTACTTTTTAGTGAAGGTGGGGAACGGAAGTCTTAATGGCAACAGTGTCTTAATTCTAGGTTCCCTGGTTCTGCCTATACTGCTATGTGTGGAAAGGATCATTTATCATGGAGCAAAAAATTTTCGTCTAACCACTGGCCAGATGCGGCAGATTCCCGAAGATACTGCAGCAAATTTTTTTGGCAGAAATTTAATAATTTTCGAGGCTTAACGAGGCGTATCGCAGTCGAACCTCTTCTGAGTGTAAACCGACTAGTTGTGTGTTCCTACTTTTAACCGAATTCTGTGCGTTGAGTGGTGTAACTCAACGCCGCGCTATGCCTCAATACCACCGCGAAGAAATTATAGATAACATTTATTATTTTATTTTTATTTATTATTTTAATCGAACCCACAACCTGACGCGCCACGACTGGCCTCAAATACTATTTTAATACTACATTATCATTGTATCATAATGAGAAACAAAATGTTGACATAATTTCTTTTCAACATACTTAAAGTATACAACTACTGTCATGTCATGTATAATATAAACGTGTTTGAAGATAAATATTTGCGCTTCAAAAGTAGGTACAGTGCTATCTCAGCTGTATGTAGGTTGACATTTACATATATTTTTTCATAGTTTAACTTTGAAATTTAGAATAAAATGAAAAATATTGAAGAGGCGTTAAAATTTAACAAGATTCTTCTTCATTCAAGATCTCAAGTGGAGATCAGTGGAGGCATTGCGTGTTGAGCAGCGTAACACAACCCCACGCTTTGGCATACCAGACCAATGAAAATCTTAAAAATTAAAAAAAAATCACATTTCACATTCCCGGAATGGGAATATCTTACCTACTCTAATATTAAACTTATCTAAAATTTCAACCCCAATCATTCTGATTACCCAATAACAAAAAACCAAAAAAAGAATTTTTTGATGGTTCAATCCCATTGTTCTCTTCATTTTGATTTTCGTTTTGAAATACAAATTGAATCTGCCCGAGGAACAATTTCGGTAAAATTGGTCGAACAAAAGTGCAAATGTCCATTTAGCTTCTCATAGCGTGAATTTTTCGATTTGTCGGAATAAGGGTATTATCTCGCGATGTTTCTCCAGTAGTCGTGTTATGGCTAGAACTTCTTGAAATGAACTTCGATTTTGTAGAAAATCTTAGTATTATATAGATTATTCATGAAAATCATGATTTTATCAAAATCTTCATTACACATGTTTAGATATCTAAATATAGCAGAATAGGCAGAGGGAACCTAGTGTTATGACACTTTCCATAATTTTCAAGACGTTATCTGTTGAGTGGCGAAACTAAACCTCGCGTCGAATGGACATCGAACCCACAACCGTTGTAGTTGTGTTAGTTTATAGTAAAACGTTATTCCCAATTAATTATCTATCTCATAGTAATATTGACCATTTAATCGTTTATCTCGCATTGCGTTAAAAATACAAGTTTCAAAATGAAAGTTAGAAGATACGGTAAAAGTGAAAACATGATAAAATCATACGCCAACGTTAAAACAATCATATTAATGAGATGAAAGTTTACATTTCTTCTTTCATTTGTCTTTTGTTCTGGGAACATATTGCATGTGAAATTATGTTTATACAATGGATGTCTTGTTTATACTAAATATGGGCTGGTCTTCTCAATTCGGTGACGTTTCTACACTTTGGCGTTAAGGTTCGCCATTCAATATGTAATATCTCGAAAAATTCGGCGGAAAATGGGAAGCGGAGTGTTTTAACACTAGGTTCCCTCTGCCTACCCCGCTAAGTGCGGGATACAGCGTGAAGCTCATTTTTTATTCTACTCTTTATAAGTGGAAAGGAGAGATGGGAGTGGATTATGTAGTAAAATATTAGATTTTTGCTTGTAGATAAATTATATACCTACTCAGTAATTGGTACCTATCTGTAGATGGCTGTGCTTTCGAACACTTTCCTGTAGACCACAAAATACCACGTCGTCGTCGACGTTTCAAAGTATTTGAAACGTCGACTCTTAAAAGGTTATTTCGCAACGCAATTACTCATAGGGAACCTAATGTCAAGACTCTTCATTCTCCCCTCTCCGTTCAATTTTCGAGACATTATATCTTATGTGGCGGATAAAATACCCTGTATGGTCCTTTCTACCAGAGCGAGGAAATGAAAATTAATTTTCCCGATTGAGAATCGAATTCACGACCGCCTCCATTGTGCAGCTTGGCCAAGACAGTTTCAAACAACATATAATACAAATTAATTTGAAATATCACATAAACAGCTAAAACTATTTAGAACAATAACATTATAAGTGGTCCACAACTCCACAGTCCACCTACGCTGAGTCGAGCGTGTGGAATAAGAACGACTAACCGCTTTCATTGTGCCCGTATCGCATTTAGCGAGCATTACTTCTAGACTGTGTGGCGCGATCTTATAGTTGGTGTGTTGTTCTTGATACTTGGATTTAAATCTTTTAGATTTTAAATTTATTATTTAACAGAATAATACTTTATTAGAAAACGTATACAAGTTTTGGGCATAGGCAGAAGGAACCCGAGGACCTAGTGTTATCAGAGCGTAGATATAATAGTGTTCCTGCACCACGACCGGCCTTTGAGCTAATTTTTATTTGCACTGTATTTGCGGTTGAAATTACTTCAGAAATTTTTACTTAACATTTTAAAAAAACAAATCCCCTACTATAAGTCTAAAAAAATAAAACAGAAACTCATAAAAATTACATTGTATAGTAACAACAGCAATTAATATAATATTTTTCTATACTAAAAGAGAAATTATAAAAGTATAATATACTGAAATATATGATAATGTTATTATAATGTATACAATAGTAATGCATACATATAAGGCGTGTATCGAGATGACCTTCGCTATGTGTTTATTGAGTAAGCATCGCATAGAGTTGTCGTCGAACTATTGAGGTTAAATAATCTTGATAAGTTAATTACATATTCATATTCGAAGAGGATAGCTGACGTGTGGATGTATTTCGATGGGAACGAACTACATTTTTAGGGTTCCTTATCAGAAAAGAAAACAACCGAACCCTTATAGGATCAGCTTGTTGTTAATCTATCCATCTGTCAAGACAATTTGTAGAGCGCGTGGAGGTAACAAGTTGGAATCTAAGTCTAAGTCCCTTGGAGAAAAGAAATTAAGTTCTTCAATCAATCAAAAGATACGAGCAATTATGCATACTTTTTGTTGCATTTTATATGAATTTATGAAAGTCGAATTCGAAAAGTAACCAAAACTTATACAGTACTTCTCGTGGACCTATAATCCTGAAGTTGATACGGAACCTTTGTTGGGCAAGTGTGGCTCGCATTTGGCTGATTTTTTTTAAAAAAATAACTTCAAACTGTATCACACATTTAGCTGGGTGAAAATAGTGTTAACCCCGTTCCTCACTTTCTGCGGAATTTTCTACGTAAAATTATAATATAATATTTACTACGTAAAAACATGATCAAATTTTTAAAACTAACAAAATTCATATTGTTCCTGTTGTTCCGAGTATTTTAATTACAAATAATTTTTAATTGTAATAGCTTTTAATTACGGTAGCACATTTGATTAAATTCAGTTTTGTTTTATTTTCTTCCTTCTATCAGTTTATATTTTGATATTTTCACTGAATTTAATTATATCATTTAAATTTCACTAACACATAGAAAGTTAATTTAACAGATAACAGTAAATATTTATTTCATGGCAACATCATCGTTTCAATGGTAATATCGTTAGTACGGCAGTGAAATGCGGGTTCCTTATAAAATATTACCCATTACGTATCTTTTAAGTACATCTTTTTAGGGACTTAAGGTTGAAGTGTTTCAAAGTTTCGTAATATTTAGATATAAGACCTATAGTCCCACATTGTGTACTTACATATTTAATTACCCACTTAAAGACAGTCTTCCGGTATTTGTATTCTAATCTATTGTATTTTTTTTATTGGTTGTCAATAAAAAACACAAAAAGTAGTAGTAATATACTAATAAAGACACATCGTCACAGTGTCTGACTATAAATATAATGGTTGTGGGTTTGATTCCCATTCGAGATACTCTGACTTCCGCCACTCAACACGCGTGTGAGCGTAAAGTCTCCACTCTCCGGTATTGTCTCTAGGTTTCTTCCGCCTATCCGGCTCTAGGTATTTAAATACAGTGTGAAACAAAAAATAATAGATAGATAGAAAAACTTTATAGCACACAAAGCTGTTACAGAGGAAAGAAAGTAGAGGACAATTTTAAAATTATTCCAGAGCGAGCAAAGGCTGTCTACCAATAATGTACGTACTTACTTATAATAATATATTTTTACTAGCGGCCCGCTCGCGACTTCGCCTGCGTGAACTACGTTATTATTAATTCCTGTCTCCATGAGTACCTACGTCCTATAAGTGACGTCCATGTAAAATTTGAGACTCCTAGCATTTGTAGTAACGAAGTTTCATACAAACTTTCAACCCCAAAAACAACCCCTTCGAAGTCGAATATTGGAAATTCCCGTCTTAGTGAGCACCTACGTCCTATAAATAACTCCTATGCAAAATTTCAGATTCCTAGCACTTGTAGTTTCTGAGATTTCGTGATGAGTGAGTGACCTTTCGATTTTATATATATATATAGATTTAGGCATATTTTTTCTATTAACACAAATATCAAGATTCATCACATTTAGCTCACACAGCACAATTGCTACACTCATTGAGACGGCGGCGTGGGTGTCAGCACTCGATGGTGATTTCTAGAAATTTACACCAAACCCACAGTTATAGTGAATGTAAGTCTATGGTGTTTTCATATTTAATTAGTCGTCAAAGTTAGGAAAAATTCAATTATAACTAGCAGTTAAATTAACATTTCCTTGTGCCGAAGTCACAATTAACAATTAATTTCCTAACTCTGCCTGGAACTTTGTTTAGCGTGGATTTTGTGATGAAAATTGGAAATTTCTATACTTCCCGTAAAGCTTAAATTCAGCAATTTTATACGGTACAAGTTCAAAAACTAAAATTAATAAATATAAAATCACATTAAAGCTAATACTTGTATGATGATATATGTAAAATCCTTTCGTTACTGAGTGACGGAAGCCAAAACTAAGCAGCGTAGAAGGAATATGAGCACTAAGATGGAATGTCTTAAAGTTTCTAAAAACACAGATAAATATATTTCCTTTTTTCAGCTTCATGCTGTATTCCGCATCTAGTAGAGGCAGAGGTACCCTAGTGTTAAAACACTCCGCTTCCCACCATCCGCCGAATTCTGAAAGTATTGCGCATGCTACCAAAATTACAGGTGACAACTACTGACTAGTTCTACATGTAAACTAGAAATATATTTAAAATAGATTAAACTTAACCCCGTCAGTTACACTAAACCGTGTAATAACTATGATCCTTAAATGCAAAATCCCGTTATAACCCGCTAGCGTCTAAAAAGACGTCAGATAGAAAAGATGTCCAACAGGTATTACAAATATAGACTTAGTGCTTCCAATTGCAGTGAAATCTAATATCGATGAATCATGATATAAAGCGACGAGGTTAGATTATATAAGTTTAGCCTTAGATAATGCTTGAACTAGAATCGTAAGCAAAAAGTGTAAAAAATATGGTAGACTAATCAGCTTCACGCTCTATCCCGCACCCAGCAGGGTGGGTAGAGGGAACCTAGTATTAAGACATTACGTTCCCCATTATTTGCCGACTTCTGGAGACGTTATTTATTGTCTTATTTACGTTTGTTTCTTTAACGTTATTAACGTGAAACAGTAAAAAAAAAGATTCTCTATATTACATTTTTAACTTCACATAAACAAAAGGCGACTACTGGTATTTATTATAAGTATAATATATCATTATATCTCTGCATATGGTGAAGATAACTCAATTTTGACGGAGAAAGCTACAATAGCAAGTGTAAATAAAATAAACAAAATTTAAAATTGTAATAAGTTTTCTATATAAAACTTTAAAACGTACCCCATGTAGGCGTAAAGACGAATGGCCTATAAACATGTCGAGAATCGAGAAATTGTTTGATATCGCATTGTGAACAAGCAATTAAGTTTTTATCGAATATTACGGAAATCTAGATGTTATATGGTAGAGTGGATAGAGTGGGTGTTACTGTTAACTTGCTTTTATTGTTGTTATTGTGAAGGTTTTGGGTTCAATTCCCACTCAAGAAAATTATTATATTTAAATTAAATTCTGGTATTAGAAACCCGTAGCTGAGTTGCGCCACTAAACTCGTATTATGTCAAAATTTTGACGAAACAGCGTAAAACTAAAAGAAATAATAATATTAAAATATGCATTTTGTACATGAAAATTAAAAAAAAATTCTCAATATCTTATTAGTTCATCTAGACCTTATAGCTAATGTTGTTTGACATATGCCTATGTATGTAGAGTCGATACATTATCCCTATATTATTTTCAAACTTATCTTTAACATAATAAAGAACATTATTTGCATCTTTATTTTGATAACAGCAGAAGTTATTTTAGCATGCACTAATAGTTTCTTATCTAAAATATACAAGGTGTTCAGTTTTATAAGATACATGAACGTCCTCGGTCATTCACTTGTTTAGATAAAGAATTATTTAGAGTAAGGAAATTTGTATATCACTTATTAAAGTATATATAACTAGATGTGACGTTATTGTTGAGGCCTTGGAACATAGTGTGTACCGTTTGGCTATAAATATGATGGTCGCGGGTTCAATTTCCATAGTTAAAACATAATGCGGCGTTGAGTTACATAGAAAATGCGATATTTTGAACACTAGGTTTCTTCGTTACATTAGACATTGTAGCACAACTAGCCCAGATTTATATTCCTCATATTTTTACTTAAAAGTAAAATCATATAGGTTTTTTCTGTCTTAAATAATTTAATATATTATTTAAAAAAATACTACCATACTTCATATTTCATATAACATCAAACATTTCTAAACAAAACAACCTCCCATTTTGAAATCGGTTAAAAAATAGATATTTATAATATAATATCAACAACAACTAAAACTTACCCTGCCCATACCCAGATTCCGTATTACCAGAACAAAAGCCCCCATACAATACTTACAGAGTGGTCCCCCAAGGGGTGGTCTATTCATATGAGAGGGATGCATTATTGTTACAGTCTACTGAATGCAAAGTGCATCGCACGTGGCCTAAAAATAATTATTTTGCACGCTTCTATGTTACTTACGTTATATTGTTCAATAATTGATACTTCCTGCTTTACGATGTTAGTTATTTAGGTCGGGTGTTGGGAAGTGATATGTACTATGGACACTTGTTTTATGTAATAATGCACTTAGATATCTTTAAATAGATATATAATTAATTTGTAACTGATTGCTGTCTGTATATGGAAGATATATGTAATAGAATACAATTTTTTTTTTTTAAATGTTGTCAATTTGACGATTTATCTGTGTATATGTGCGTTTGTGCACGCTGTTCTTAGTAGTGACTTAACCGATTTAATTGCAGCAAAATGAGAAACAGTTTTTTTTTACTAGTTTCCCCCTGCCTACTCCATATGTATATGTAGTATATAGCTTAAAGCTAAAAAATAGATAGTATTTCTTTAATCATATAACTATACTAGCGGACGCGCGCTGCTTCGCTTGCGTATTTAAGGGTGAATTCTAATAACCCATGAAACATGTGTTCAATGAAATATTTTTAAGAGTCTAAATTTCAAATTTTATAAAAATCGGTGGCGATTTAAAGATTTTTCCATACAAACTTTCAACCCCTTATTTGCACCCTTAGGGGGTGAATTCTAGAAAACGATGAAACACGTGTTCAATTAAATACTTTTAAAAATCTAAATTTCAAATTTTATAAAAATCGGTGCCGATTTAAATTTTTTTCCATACAAACTTTGAACCCCTATTTCACTCCTTTAGGGTTAACATTTTTCAAAATCCCTTCTTAGTGGATGTCCAGATTACGAAAGCAAACTTTTGTCCAAATTTAACGTTTCTACGCACAGCGGTTACGGCGTGCGTCTTACCTCAGTCAGTGAGGACAAGTCTTTTTTTATATATATAGATAATTTATTATAAAGGGAAAATAAATAACAACCAAAAAATAAGCTGCCTACATCTCTGAAAAACAATATAATTTTCACCAACAAAAGCTAATATAAGACATAATATATACGGCTTAAACGTGACGTGAATTACGTGTTGTTCAACAAAAAAAAACAGATTTAAAATGTACTAGCATTTTGTAGAATTCTAATACTTTCTGGCTGTTTTATTTGGATATGAATCCACAATTTATATACCTTATAAGTTGTCAACTTAGCTTCAGGTATATTTACTCCTACAATATTTAGATAGTAGATAATATTAAAGGTGTGTTTCCCCCAGTGGGATTCGAATCCACAAAATTAATAGTCGTACACTAGTGCCGCTTCGCGCGCTTTGCGCTACGACGGCTTTAAAAGATTAATCACATCAATTAAAATCTCATTTTTTGTTACATTTTCTGTACACTCCCTAAGAAAACTTACATGAAGAATTTCAGCGTTTTACGCCGTGTAATTCTGTCTGAATAATAGATGTAATGCTAATCATAGATGTATATGATTATATTGATGTATTGTTTAGATATCAAATTAATTTTCGTATCATGTGAAAACTGTATCCAAAACCTCAAATAAGTAAATGCTTGCTTAGCTTACGCTAATTCTTGCTTTTTCTTCATATCTTAAGGTATCTCAGGCAGTTAAATACATCAGGTAGACTAATGGTTATTTTCTCAGAAGTCTTCAGAAGGTAGAACCTATTGTAATGTAGATGCAAAGATGTAGATTTGAATACCTTTGTGAAGTTACTTGGAGCATTAGGGTCACAGGTTCAGTAACTGTATAAAGGATTGTCTGTTCTGGCTGTATGTTTCTATTTTTGGTAAGTATGTAAATATTGAATAATATTACACCTAAATATAGAAACAAATTAATAAGATACATTTCATTTTTGTAGCAAAATAAATCCGCCAAATGGAAAAAAATCCTTTTAATAAAACATATAAAAATACCTTTTAATACAACCAAAGCAGGATTTGAATCCGCGCCTCTCGAAATCCAACCAACAAACCGTGTCAACAACAGAATGGGAAGTAGATGTAACACGCGTGACCCTAAGCTTGGTTTCCAAGAGGCGCGGATTCAAATCCCGCTACGTTCAAATTTCATACATTTTCGAGAAAAAGTATTTACATCAAGTATTTTTCAATGGATTTTTTTAACTAAATTACTTTAATAAATAATTTACTTTTAATCTATAAAGGAATGTGTAATTTTGTAAGGTTCAACGCGGCAAGTGGTTGCTAGTGGAGCGAATCGCTAATGCTAGGACAGATGATGGCAGATTTACTTTAATGGAATTTATAATCATAATATTCACAAGCTCATCTTGTCAGAGGCTATGACATCGTTGGACGTAACCTAACGCCGCACTTTACTTAACCTGGACGAAGCAATAAAAAACTTCTATTACTTTAAGTAACATTCGTAACAGCTTTATTGTAATTTCATTTTACTGAACGTATGTACATAATATGTACCTTGAGACCTATAGTGGTTTAGTGGCACAAACGTGTATCTCTAAACGTTTAATAGGTTGTGGGTTCGATTCCGACTCGAGAAAATGAAATATTTAATATTTTCTTTCTTTTATATTCTTATTCTTAATAAAAGATCTAAATTAAAGATGTCAGTTAGATAATCTTGAAGTACGTACCTAAATATATTAAAGAAAATAACTGCTTGTTCTTTCCAAATCTAAATGTTTTCTTCAAGGCCTAAAGAAATTGTGATCTCTTTTAAGATAAATGAGTCTAACCTTGACATTACATTGTCTGCGAACTTCTTATAGACATTTATCGAATATACGAGTATTCTTTAGGTACCCACTTACTTATTTGAACGAAATTATTCTTTATATTTTTATGGTGTTTTCTTATTTATACGCATAAAGTGTAGAAAGTAATCACGAATGCCAGTCTATACGAATAGAATGGAATAATTCATCACTATTTCCCATGGCGTGAAGCTCTATAGCTTCTATAAACAAAAACGAAAGTAAAAATTAATTATGTTTTTTTTGTTACAGGTACACATTCAACAACGTTCACGCTCAACATTTATATAGCTTGAATATAGATAGTTTATTTAGAATTATTAATATAAAAATTTATGAGAATGGATGTTTGTTCCACCTTCATGCAAAAACTAATGAACGGATTTAAATGAAATTTGACATTAATTTACCTTATCCATAATTTTTTGTAAGAATTTTCTATAATTTGTCTATTATATGACAATAAGTTTAAGCGGGCGAAGCCGCACGATGGTCGCTAGTAGTTAATATAGATTTAATGTAGAATTCTTCACTTGATTAAGTATAACGGAAATTTTCTATACGTTACCCTTGCGGTATGTAGTTAGTTGCTCGTGGATGGTTCACATCGGACCGCTCTAACGGTCGCGGGTTGTGTTTCAGAACCGCACTTCCTGTTCATATTTATTTATATTTTCAATATATGTATGTATTAATTTCTTACTTGTTTTGAGATGAAGAGTTTTAAATTTGCAATTAATTTTTCTTTTAATTAATTATTTATTGTAATAAAAAGCATAATTAAAATATATATCAGTCTTGGCGTAGGAGTATACCTAAGTATATTCCTGTAAACGCCCCAAGTTGTAGGTTCGATTCCTATTCGAGGAAATTAAACATTTCTTTTTTTCATTTCTTTGCTCTGGTGTCGAAGCAAAGCGCGGTGTTGAAATCCGCCACTCAACCCGCGATGTCGCTAGAATTCGTCGGAAAGTTGGGAGCTTAGTGTCTTAACAAGAGGGAGTCTTGTAGATTAAGTGACGATGCAATATTATAGTACCATCGGACTGATCTCATGATGGAAATGGAAGATGGCTGATGGAACCCCGGATTGCCTGCAAATGCCTAAACATATTAAGTTTGTAGTCATTACATTTGTCATTTGAATGTTTTAAACTATTAATTTATTGTTATTTAGTATTGTCAGTCCCAATCCAAAAAATCTTAATGAAATAATATCTAAAAATTTTACACAGATTTACACTTTTAATTTTAATTAATTTTAAGATTGTAATTGTTTTTTAGATACTGTTGGATTCATACAAACAAAATCCAAAATAATTATTCTATTGGTTTTGGTTTTCAAACTATTTTAACGTTTTTTAAGACTGAAAGTGCAGTAAAACATTTATTGGCCCAGTAATAGATTACAAGGCTTTCTTTTCTATTGAACTCTTAATGTCTTATTTTGGACGTTAACTATCAGTTAACGCTCTTTACATGTGAACTAGAAAAACGAGGCAGGGATCGTAAAAAAATATTTACGTTCGAACATAAGTGTCTAAGTAAATTAGACTGGAACATTGTCGGTGCAGACATGTGGTTGTCTAATCTTAAATGTATCCACATAGTTTATTACTTCGAGTGGGAATCGAATCTACAACTTTCACCATAAAATTATACACTTTGTTTTCCTTTAAGATATATTTAAATGCAGTGATTTTTTTTCTATTTTAAATAAACTTACTAAGTGGCAAAGTTTTAATTCAAAATTGAAAATATTTCTAGTGTAAATATTTAAATTATAATTAACCGTTTCCCCTCTCTGGTAAGAAAGCGCGGCGTTGAGTTCCACCACTCAACACGGAATGTCTTGAAAATTAAGGAACAGGGTGTCTAATAACAGATTCCCTCTGCCTACCCCTGCCATATGGACAAAAAATGAAACTGCTTAAACTACTATAATATATCCTTAATAGAGTGTATAGTAAATATAAAAAAGCAGCACTTTTTTAAATCAGCTTAAAAGTCCTAAAGAAAATGCTTTAACACTAGAAGCGCCGCCGTCCCATTTTTGACCCAAACGCAAGGTTGATTGTATATAACTTTTTTATTTGTTAATTTATGTAGATGAATTTTTTTACTATTACCAATTTTACACCTTTATTTAATTAAAAATATAAGTAATTTTATAGCAGTCATACTTTTTGAAAAAAAAATAGGTTTACCTAGAACTGCCGCTGGGTCATTTTTGTCCCGCCATTATTATTTTATTATTTGAGGGTATAATTTAACATATTTTCATGCCTCGGGGACGAGGTGGAAGGGAAAGGGCAATGCGGGGGCGGAAAAAATTGAATAGTAGGTTTAGCAGTCAATGCCTAAGTTTTTAGGGTTCTGTAGCTTTTAAGGAAAAAAAAACCCTTATAAGATCATTTTTTTGTCCATCCGTCTGTCTGTGCCTTTATCTCAGGAATGCTTGGAGAAATCGAGTTGATATTCATATGAGTATATGAATATGAACTATATGACGATCTACAGTCCCTTCATTTCCTGAAAAAGCGCCCTTAAAAAAATATATGACTATTTATATAGTAAAAAACATGTATTTCGACACTATAAAGGGAATCAAATTAATAAGGTACTTTCAGTTAACTTAGAATTATAAAATCTGGCAGCTAGCATCTACATGTAGTACTAGTACAGGAAAAAATCTGAAAACTATACATTTATGTATAAATCTTAAAAAATAATAGCCTGAAAAGTGGGGTAAAATTGGTGTCAATACTAAATTTTGCCGCTAATCCAAGTGAGGTATCAGATGAAAGGATGACTAAGCTAGGCTTGAATTTCAGAAAAACACTTGATACCAAATGTGGGCAATTGTAGGGTAAGTAGAGGGAACCTGGGAACCTAGTGCTATGCACTCCGCTGGCATTTTCCGCCGAATTCTGGAGGCATTACCACGCAATGTTATAAATCATCTGTGATGTATCACTGATGAAGAATATATTAATGTATTACTTGGCCTACTAATAATATTAACTAGTTTCAATAACTTATAATTTTGTAAGAGTTATTCAGTTAGTTGTCACGACCTTAGAACGTATTAGAAATATTTGATTCTTTCTTTGTGTTTTATTTTTTGGTACTTTTATGTTTGTTAAAGAATAAGAATTGATTATTAAATATGGTCTACATATTTTACGAATTATTTTAATAATATTTTTTTGTATTATACCAACAATCAACATAATAAGTAGAATGGGACAAATTTGTCACGACGGCGGTTCAGGGGGGGTATCAATCTTCGGCACTTCTAGTGTTAAAAGGTAAACGTGGTTTTGTTCCCACCTGACCTAACACGGAGGCATTTAATCATCATTTATATTCAGTTAACGCATCATATATCTCTTTTTCTATGGTAGCTATGAATTAATATAAGATTATAGGTTTTCTATATAGAAAATTTTATTTGTAAGGTTATTAACTAACTAACTAAATTGATTCTCTTTTTTTTCTATTATTTCCGTCTATTCCGTGAGATATATTTATAATCTAAGAGCTCGAGATTCTCTGCTAGATGTTTTCAAAGATGCAGGTATTATTACAGTTGCTTCCCAATTTATATACTATAATATTCTCTTTGTCCGACAAAATATACATTGTCATAGAAAAAATAGCGACAGTCATACGATAGAAACGAGAAATAAATATAAGATTGTTACTCCTAGTTTTCGCCTCCAAAAAGTTAATAAATCTTTTATGGGGCTGAGTATACGTGTATATAATAAAATTCCGCAGTGTATTCTTAATTTGCCACTTCCAAAATTTAAAATATCTGTAAAAAATATTCTAACAAGTAAAGCTTATTACACTGTTCAAGAATATTTAGAGGATAAGCATGTATGGAATTAATGTCTATTGAATGTCAGGCAGGACAGCTGCCAGCTAATGTAATAGTAAAATACGAGTATACCATTGACTTTAAAAAGAGCAACTGTTGAGTTTCTTGCTGGCTCTTCTCAGCAGAACTGCCTTCCGAACCGGTGGTAGCTTTTTGTTGACATGTACATTCGACGATTCAAAAGTGCTTATAAAGTTTATTTGAATAAAGAATATTTTGAATTTGAATTTGAATTTATTCAAGACGGAAATAATAGAAAAAAAATAAAAAATATTATAACAGATTATAAACGCGATAGTTGTGGGGGGAATGGGAACAAAACAAAGTGCGGCGTTGAATTGCGCCACTAAACACAAAATAGCTCAATCCTACTATAAGCATAATACAGCATGAAGTCTAAGAAGAATGGAGAAAAAATGTTATTTTACCTTATAGTCCACGTCTCATACATTTATATTCATCCAATGCGTCGTACATCACTTTTTCTACGGTAGCTGAGGATGGAACCCAGTATGATTATAGGAATTTCTTCATAGGAAAAACTAGGTATCTAAGAAAGATGACATTCATTTGAAATTACAACATGATTGCTTATTTTAAAAGGCTTTACGATATAAGTTTTTTATCTATTTGTTTTGTCATAATTTTAATTTTTCAAGAAATATTTCCATATTTTCATTTCTTCGCTCTAGTGACGAAGGCATTAAAGTTTAGCAGATACTGATATTCGCGACCACCGCCTTACCAATCAAAATTGTATTTAACTAGTGAACCAAAATATAAATTATCAGTAGATCACTTTAGAATTTTGTCGTTCAATAACCACGTCCTACACTTCCAGAGTCACGAATCTCACGAACTCGTTAGCTTTGTAACTAGAATATAATAAATCGAGATACGGGACAAATGTTTTAGAAATAATATAATAGTATTTAGATATATTTTAAATTGTTTAACCAGACTTGACTAGGTAGTTAACCATTTACCCTAATAGCAGACGGACCAAAAAGTAGGCTCAGAGAAATATATTATGATACTTTCTATTCGGTCTTCTGGGAGGAGGACTGTCGTTGATGTCAGATCAACAATTGGGACCGACGTGATCTTCAGGCCTCATCTGTAATTCAATTTATATGAGACTAGAGAGTCTTTAAGAGGAAACGAAATTAAAGTTGGTGGTTAGAGGTTCACATCTAAACCAAAATTAAAATTAGTGTTTGTTACTGCTACATATATTAATAAATTTTCTTTGCTGAGGGTGAGGTCCAAAGAAAAATATTTAAAATCCAAACGAAAGTGGGGAACGGAGTGTTTAAACTTAAGGTTCTTTCTGCCTATCCTGCCATATGCGATAAACAGAGTGAAAGTGAAAAAAAAAGTATTTATATATTTTTCCTACATTCTAAGATTATTTTTCTCTCTATAAATAAAAAACGAACTCACGACCATATCGCGTGTATAGCCAGTTATTTATTTCCGAATTAATATGCACAAAATTAGGATGTTTTATACCCAGACCCTTGACTCCAAAAGTAATACATTTTATAACATAATGAAGTTTTTATTACGTAAACTAAGCATTTTTATCGCCGTGTTTCGTAATTTATTGCTCCCATACAAACTTACACACTCACGTCGGTGTTATCGTACTATCGATCTGCAAAAAGGAATTAAATTTTAAAGGGAATAACGGTTGGTCGATAACCTTTTGACTTACTTGGTCATTGGTATAATAATTTAATTATAAATAACTAGTTTTTACCCACGGTTTTGCCGCCTAATAGTTATGTATGCCATATGTTACATGACAAATTCTAAATGCCTCAAATAGCTCTGACCACAGGAAGGTACAGTAAATATAGCTTGGTAGCGAACTATCCAATAAAAAAAGAAGCACGGTGTTGAGGTCCGCAACTCAACACTCAATATCTAGAAAATTTTGCAGAAATTTAGAGATCTCCTCTGTCTACCCTACAATATGAGGGACAAAAAAAGAATAGTCATACATGTTGAATAATAAATACGACTTTATGGAATTGTTGATATAGCATTTTCTTCGGTGGGAACAATATGCAATGACATGATGGGAACGGAAATGCATAATTGCAATTTGAAATATTTCTATAGTTCTTATATTTTTTCTCACATGTTATTAGGTTACATGGATCGTGTACTTTATTTAAATATTATTAAATACATATTAATAGTAGCTGCTATTATTGTGTGTTCGATTGCCACTCGGAGTTGAGTTATTTTCTATTCCTCGCTAATATAACTAAATGTGTGTGTAAAACTAGATATCAGCTCTGTACACCCCTTCCCTTTTCAGACAATGTATTCTCTTTTCTACCCAAAGGTTGCCTGGAAGAGATCGCTCTCTTAGCGATAAGGCCGCCAATTGTACTGTTCTATGTTTTAAATACATGTATATGTGTCTTTTCTATAGTACAATAAAGAGTATTTTGTTTGTTTGTTTGTTTGTTATAACTAAGCAAAGCGCGGTGTTGAATTCCGCGACTCAACAAGTAATGTCTCGAAAGTTGGGAGGAAAGTGGCGGATGGAGTGTTTTAACATAAAGTCTCTCTGCCTATCCCGCTATATGCAAAATATTATCGAGAATATTTAAAATATATATATAAAATATTTACTGTGGCCTGTTTTCGGTAGCTTCTAAACTGGACAAAAGCTTGAATATATAGAAATTATTTGAAAAACATTATGCATATGCATGAGCATATATTACCAACCTGCCTCTAAATAGGGCGGCTTTTGTAAAAGCCAAAAGGTAGAAATAGTAGGTCGCGTGTCATCTAAACAAACAGCGCGTATGTCACATGCTTTACCCAAAAATCTGTCGCAAGACGTTATGAAATATCTTTTGTTTAGGGCTTCTTTGGTTGCCACAAGTGCTTGAAAGCGGGTCGCCCATATTTACATTTTTCTATGCTAGTTACA
>HE671138.1:33942-44427 GCA_000313835.2 Heliconius melpomene melpomene | reverse complement strand
TTTTATAAGGGACTTTCTTTATTTCTTTATATTTTAAAAGGTTTGTAATTTACTTTTAGTTTTGTACTCTCTTTGTCATCTTTTTCTCTATTGTTGTGAGGAGTTTTCCAGAAAATCTCCAGCTTCAGGCCTTCAATATCATTTAGCACGAGACTTCTTCTACCTTCTACCTTTCTTCCTCCATCCATCTCCATCTCCAGTCTCTACATGTTTATTCGTTCATAGTGGTCATTCCATTTCATTTTACTAATAACGTCCTTTCCCATTTAATACCCATATTAAGTAGATTGTGCAAAAATTTGTAATCTACAATTTCAGAATAACTACAACTTATATAAATTCCCTATCATCAGAACTGAATTCGTTATCCAAATTTCAGATCAACCCAATACTGGGAAGTAGGTCAAATTTAGCGTTTAATATTTCACATATAACATATAAACTAACACGGCAAGTTAAAGAAAAGCTTACGTCAAAAAAATTCTTAATTGACTTATTCATCAATTAAAACCTTAATAGCAAATTATGTACATAAAATCGATAATTATTAAGAATATCCATTATACGCTAAACTGTAAGAAATTATTTCTAAAAAATTAAACTCACCAAAAATCGATGAAAAGTAATAATATTCGTAACGTTATATTAGAATATTATTTTTAGATCCTCCCCATGAACGCTCGCAGCGCGTTATTGCACGAGGATTTACAAACCCTCATCAAATACTGTAATAACAACTATTCAGATGTGTTAAATAATACATATCTATGTATATACTTATAGTATCTATATTTGAAAAGGTTTGAAAGGATTTTATCAAAAATAATATTTAAGCCTATTTGTACTTGAAAATGTGTTTTACTTTCTATAACAGGTGAAAATTCATCCTGCAGCTAGAAATATTGAAATAATGTGAACAACTTACTAAAAAAAATCGTAAGATAAATCCTATGAATTTTTCATCAACTATAATTTCGTTTTCTGTTATGGTATTCCAAGTGTGTAATCTTACATTATATGGTAAACACATGAAAGTGGTTGTACGCTTAAAAAGAAATACTAATTTGAAGCCATGGGCTCAGGGGCTCATGGGGGCACGTAATGAGACGGTTGTGGGTTCGATTTCCATTCAGCGAAATTATTTATTAATATTTTCATTTCTATACTCTGTTACCAACGCAAAAGTGCGGCGTTGAGTTTCGCCACTCTACTCGGAATGCTTCCAAAATTCGACGGAAACGGGAACGGAGTGTCTTAACACTAGGTTCCCACTGTTTACCCTGCTGCAGGTTACAAAGTGATGTTTAAAAATATATTGTAATCAAAAACAATAAAACGTCATCCTAAACAGATTTCAAGATCATTTGCAATTCTAAAAGTCGCTGCATCTTAGATGAGTCAACAGTTTGTTCAAACTAAGTCGGTGTTGACAAATCCCCGTCTAACTTACACCTGGCAATCTGTCGGCAGGAAACGAGGACGGCTCTGATTTACCGGACACCCCCCAACCCCTCCCGACCGGGCCCGCACCCGCCGGGATGTCGCTGACAGTACTGGCTGCATTTCCGTATAGTCTGAGCGGCTGATGTTGCCATTTGGTTCTATCAGTTTTATTTGGCAATTTTTTAATATATATTTTTTAACTAAATTGACTTTAGCATAGACCAGCCTTAATTCATTATCCTTTTATTAAACATGTTTTATTAATTTTGCTAGTAGTCGGTTTTTTTTCCGTTACTTCCATCCACATATTCTATTCCAAGCATGTCACGCAATTCATGTTTGATATCGGGTATGATTAAATAAAATAGTACTGAATTAGCAAGTCAATTTATTATTACAAATATGTTTTTTCTTTATATATAACTTTTATATTGTTAAGGTATATATTGCAAAATATATACGTTCCTATAAAGTAATTTCGTAGCTCCAGTAAATAAAACAACACCAGTAGTATATCAGCCAGCTTCCCCTCAGCCTACAATTATGCGCTTGTAGACCAGAATACGTACGATTGCAGTACATTCAGTGTTGGAATGTTTAATCTTGTTTCTTAGCATAATTACATTAGCAAGTGGCACAACTGCGGTACTAATTCCCTACAAACATAAATCAATTGGCGCAGCGCGGATGCATCGGGTACTCGTTACCATATTTACATATTTATATTACCTACTCTTTAAGAATTCTCCATCTATGTTGGATTTTTAAATTAATACGATATTTTTTTTATTAGTTATTTACTAGTTCGAGTCCGAGGAAGAAAAAGACAGAGAGCACCATTTTGAGTTTCTCTGTTCTACACGCATTTTCTCTAAAAGAGAAAAAAAATTGAGAAAATGAAATATTTAAAAACCAATAAATTATCAATCAGACATTCGTTCCTAAACCGCTTCTGCAAGTAGTGCAGTGAGGTAAAATTTCTACTTGCCAAGCATTTAATGAAACACGATTGAAACTAGCAAATAAACCACAGAATTTCATCAAAGCTGACGATATTCCAGCGTAAGTTACAGGGAGCTGGCTGGCCGGCCACAGGGCACGACGGCGGTCAGCTTTGACATGGTAATGAGAGTACGTCGTACATCACACGCGTCGCGATTAAACACATTACCTCGCTATCCAGCTGCCTTGCTCGACGCCGATCAACCAAATGCTACTCCTGAATACTGAATACAGGTCAGAGGCCAATAATGGGAACGCCGCAACGCTAAATGGTCTGATTTGTGCTTTGTACAATATCTCGCTATTCTGCAGGTTGATTGCACGGAAATATAGATAAATATATCCATACCTATATTATAAATTCGAATTCGAACTCTGTCTGTCTGTCTGACTGTCTGTCTGTCTGTCTGTCTGTCTGTCTTTTACACAATAAGGGCCAAACCGCTAATTTAATTGTGATAAAATACTCATATAGAGTTACATGAGGGTCTCGGGATGAACATAGGATACTTTTTTTTCTCATATTTGTAATATTATCGATATATATATATTAAAAATATATTAAAATACTTATTTCTTTGACATGCGATTTATTCTGCCATGTTAACAACAACCGTTGCTAAGCAACGATTTGTAAAATTTGTTGTTAGAAAACTTCACCCAAAATGAGCTTGCTTAACGCATCTCTCTATTGAAAACTGAAAATAATTTCATAAATATATTTAATAAATATTCGTATAGTTCAAACGGGAGTAGCCGCGTTCGGGTCCACTAGTTTATTTATACAAATATATTTTTGTATTTATTATGAACCAAAAAAAGTTGAATGAATATATGAATATTTTACAAAAATAAAGGAAGTAAAATATTGAATGTAGTAATATAAAATTGTAATATCACGTCATGCATCAGGTCACAGGAGTGTCACTATAAAAATATAGTTTTATTTTCGGATCAGTCGCAGTTATCGTGTTAAACCAATTATATTTTGTATAAAAGAATAAAATAGCCGGTGCGTAAAGAACGGTATCATTCAGCTATTTTGTGTAAATATTGTCTTTAAACTACTTTAATATTTTTTAGAGTTTCGTTACTCAAAAGTAAAAATACGAAACCTTTATAGGCTCACTTTATTTTCCGTCTTTACGTATGTCAAAACAATTTATCTCAAGATCTCATGAAGGTATTAATATGAAATTAATATCAAATATTCAAGTCTCTTAGAACAGAAAAAATCAAGTTTCTAGGTCATTGAAATCAAAATTACCTACGAGCTTTTTTCTTGAAATTCGCCGTGTAATCAAAACCTATAAGGTACTTACCGTGGACCTACAAAGAAGTTTTGTACGAAGTGAAAACTTACAATACCAAAAAACGGAAAATTATGAAAAGTTAAAATTTATTGGTATCTAATAGATAAAAAATATTACAAACTTATATTTGTACTTGTCTTGTCACTCTCATTTGACCGATTTTTTAAATAAATTGTTTGTATACTTAATTAGCACATATGTAGATGGAAAAGGAATACCCACAAAATTAAAATGTCAACCTAAGACATATTCCCAAAGAAAATAACATATCAAAATAATTATGGGCCATTGTTTGAGAACATTATAAAATACATAATTTATTCTGTTTCATGTCGGCTGACCTCCAGCGGCGGAGGACGTCAAGCAACAGGTACTTACTAGAAGTGCTCAGTCAGGAATTATAATAAAAAGAACGATGAAAAATTTTTCTCGCAAAATAAAATATGAATGTTCCAATTTGCATTTATTTCAATTTTTAACACAACCGTAATATAAAACCACGTAATAGTTTAAATAACTCGAGTAAATTCTCTTTTTTGAAGAGAGTGAAGGCTCTTTTGTTCCGAATTTCTACTAATTAGCACTTCCTACGCCGCCATTATAAAACATTTTGTTAGCAATTAAAAGTCGAGTAATCTCTTAACTATTATGTGTTTATTTACAACAAACTATTATTTGTTGGTTCCTTTCTTATTTATAACATTTTTAGGATTCCGTAGCTGAATGGTAAAACAGTGAAATGTTTATAGATTCGTAATGTCTGCTGTTGTCCATCTATTTGTTACTTTTGAAAATGCTGCCTCATTGCTTTTTATGTTATATCTCAGTTAGCTTTATATAGCTGTATAATATTAAATAAATATTAGAATTGTTTCGAATGGGATTCGAGCCCACAACTATTGATGACAACGTTAATCATCAATGAAACATATGAAAACTCCAATGGGAATTAAATATTTAATTTTATATTTCAGTAACTATGACATTTACATATTTAAAAAATAAAAAAACGCTATATAAGCATTCCCTGAAATACTCGGTCTGTACCAGAGGCGTTTCATATAATTAAAGATAACTTTATATTATGCAAGAAGTTATTTCCTCGAGCAATTTTGTCAAATACACGACTTGAAGTGTGGAGAAGGCAAAAGTACGCAAATTTCGTGGGAAATTCTACTAATTTAGAACATTAAGAGTTTAACCTTCACCGTTTCGAGGTCAAACTATCTACGAACTACGTATTCATACGTCATACGAATTACACTGTACGCTCGCAAACATGCTCGCAGCTTAAATAATTAAATAATGCTGATATACTGTAAATGTAACTTTGTTTCAATATTTAATTGTGTCGCTATTTGTTTTATTATTATTTATTTTTTAGCTTTACGCTGTATCCCGCATAAAGGAGGGAGGGAGGCGGAGGGATCTAGTGTCCACAAGACACTCCGCTCTTCACTCTCCGCGGTATTCTAGATCGTTTGCTTCTTGAGTGGCGGAATTCCACGCCGCGTTTTTGCCTCAACACCAGAGCGAAGAAATGAAAATATTAAATAATTCATTTTCTCAAATGGAAATCGAACCCACAACCTGTCGTGCTTACAGTCACCCTCTGATTCTGCCCCACCACTGGCCTTCTTAGAAAAATCTCGTATATAGTAAAAAAATTGCGGCATTACATTTAATATTATACGTATGTTGTAAATTCTTCCTAAAACATCACTTTAATTCAAAACGACACTTCAGACAAACACTGACACTTGAGAGCCCTTCAAAAATATTCGGGGGAACTTTAGCTAACTCCTCCATCCTCCCACTAGTGGTTTAGTTCCCAAAGTATGTGAATTAGGCTCGGCTTGTACATTTGAGGCCGCAACACGCCCTTGCGAACGATTGCGGATGCCTTAAATATTTATGGTAGTACTGTTGAAAATTTGTGGCCGTGTACTGTCGCTGTGCCCCACTTTCACGTTTACAGGCCTGAGGTGACAACTATCCCGGCTATGTGGACCGACACTTACGTATTTAGTTGAGAAACTACCAAATACACTGTTATTATTAAATTTTCAAGTGTTAAATATATGTCTTATGTACACTTTATATATGTTAATGATTTAGGAGCCCTATGAGCCGTGCGCCTGTAAACGCGACTGTTGTGGATTCGATTCCTACTTGGAGGGTAATTTTTATTTATTATTATCTTCATTTCTTCGCTGTAGTAACAAGGCAAACGCGGCGTTGAGCGCCACTCGGCCACGTAATACCTCGAAAAATTCAGTGGAAAGTGGGGGTCAGTTATACACTAGGTATCCTCTGCCTACCCTGCTACGAGTATATGCGGAATACAGCCTGAAGCTGAAAAGAAGGGATAAAAATTATATGTTCAATAATTTGAGGTTTTATTCATATTATGCGAAGTAAATTATTCTGATATAATTACCTTTGTAATTGGGTTACTCGAACAGACGCAAAAGCGGGTTAATTATTTTGGTAAATTTGATACAGATAAGTTACAAATTAGAGGATACTTTTATTAAGGTCGTGATGGCGCAGCGGCACAACCAGTGGCGGTTCGGGGTTCGATTTGAGGGTTAGTACAATCTATTTAAATTAAACTAAAATTTTTCATTTTAAAGTTTCAATTCTATCTACCTACTGTAGATTGTAGATAAGATCTAATACAGAAATTATACACATTACACCATTAATTATATATATACCGTCAATTTAAGAAAAAAATTCCAAAGAATATATTTCTTAAAAATACAAAATTAGGCAACATTTACTTAACATTTCTCAAAGTGAAGAGCAAACGTAAATTATATGTAACCTAAAAACAATGGCGAGTAATTAGAGAAAGCGAACAAAAAAAGTCTTTGACGTAGCGCCGGCGAGGGCGAAGCGAGCGCGAAGTGCGGATGAAGCAAAGGCAAAGTGAGGGCGAAGCGAGGGCAAGGTGTTTGAAGAGTTTTTTAAGATTCCATCCCCCGCGTCCGCTTCTCTGGACAGACGAGGACGCACAGTGTAATGAACTTATAGTAACGTCTTTTATTTTTGAGAATAAAGAGCATTACTGTATCATATTTCATTATTTTAACTCATCGAGAAAGGTTTGGAACTTGTACACCGCAATGACTAAACATAATAAATTGATTGATTGGGAAATTTTGGAAAATTTTCCATTATAAGAACTTTTGAGGCCAGTCGTAGCATAAGGGCACAGGTGTGATTGTAAACGTGACAGGTTCTGGGTTCGATTCCCACTTTCTACTAGGTTTCCAGGTATCCAGGTTCCTTCTACTTGTGCCTCTGTTAATTTGCCCCGAGTGGAAACTCAACATATGAGATGCGTAACAATCCAGCATAAAGTAAGCTAAATTGTAAACAAAAAGGCGATTGTGCAAGTGTGATGCAATTACGGACAATCAACTCAACGATTTGCATTCTACTGTCGCATTAGCTCCGACCCATCAAACTGCAGCTAAATGCAAAAACACTGCGACGATAATGCAGCGGGACTATAGCGTCCTTATGTACTATAATTTATTTATATTTTTAGGCTAATAGCATGTGCAAACTTAGTGTTATGACACTCCGTTCCTTTTTTCGAGCTTGCCTTTTTTCGAGATAATGCGTTTTATCTTGTTGATTGAGCGTGGAAATGAGAATAATATCTTTTCCCAAAAGGAATTTGAACCTACGACCGTCGCGCTTATTGTAGTACGACGGTCTCAATTTATTTATTCGCAAATAAGATGACTTAGTAATTTCACTTTATACTCGTATATCTAAGTTGTATCTTGAAACAAAACAAAGTTAGATACTTAGAGAATATTTGTTAATAACAAACATTTATGTTCCAAACAATTTACCCAAAAAGTTTAGAAGCTACAGATATTATGAATTATACGAGAAAATCAATAAAATTATTTAAGTTAAATTTAAATATTTTTTTAAATTAATTTAGCATATTTTTAGGCATTATTTAAAAAAAAGCATTCCACACTTTTCCTCTATATAAAGTACCACTGCTCTAAATTTCAAATTCCTATGTCCATACAATTTTCGTAAAAAATAGAACAAAGTTTTTGCTTTACGTACCAATATATATAAAAGCTAGCTTGTCTGTCTTTGTATCTCCATAAGAGGCTTTGAAGTTGGCCACGTTGTTCCCTTCAGAGGCGCCGAGAGCTTTGTAAATGTCAGGATTCACAACGCAACAAGGAAGTCGGCAAATGTTTTTGTGTGTTTGTATTGTAATTGTTTTGTTCCAGAATTTACCTTCCGTGATGTGAAATAGTCAGTTCTCTGTTTACATTCCTCTCGGTCGTTGAAGTTGAAGAGTTGAAAATGTCGTTTGCTTGTTACGTAAGTACTAAATGTTTATACTTTGAAATTTACAAGTACAAATATGCAAAGAATATATTTTCGTATCTAAATTTGCTAACCTAAATGTCCTCTAAGCTTGCAATTTCACATAGAATGTTTTTATTCATATAATTTAGCAGTAGTGTTTTTGACATTTACTAACAAGAAGCCATTTGTCCAAGTCTGGCTGTGAACGCGACGGTTGTCAATTCGATGTCCATTCAAGTGAATAATTATATTTAATTTATTTTCATTTCCTACTCTTGAAGACGAAACTTACTACTAAAATTCAGCGTAAGTGGAGAACGGAGTGTCTGAGCAGTAGCTTCTTTGCTATGTGGAAAAATTCTTGAAGATACAACAATAAAAAACGCATCAAAAACAACTAGATACTTAATATATTTAACATTATTTTAAAATGTAAATAATAGCGTCCATTCATACAAAACTTAAAAGTAACTTGCAAGAAATCCGAAGCTTTATTAATATAACGCGCACCGAGTCCCGTCGTCCGCGAGACAAGAAATAATAAATGAACGAAATCATTCTCTCCGTTTTATACGAGTAGCGGTCATACTGGTATCTTTCTCTTGGACAAAACTTTGCGTACTTGAAGCTTAGGATTCCTTCGCTAAGATATCTTAGATGAATAGTTTTCTGAAGCTGGCTTTTGTCGTGTATTCCCTTGAAACGTACTTAATATAGTTTTCCTTTGCGTTTTGTTTAGAATATTTCTTTGATATTATCCAGATGTTCTACATCCAGAGCGGCGATATTAAAATAGACGTTAAAACAAGCTTCGCTAGCCGCTAACGATCGCTTTGTGGGAAATGAATAGAGATTTTGTATAGTGTTTTTATTTTATTTGAAAGATAACGCAAACGTTTTGTCTATGTACATGTTTATTTTTAGAAATTTTAAAATTAAATTCATTAAATAGAAATAAATATTTAGAATAAAAAAAAGTTATTTTAAATTTTACAAGAACTTATAAATATTATGATTTTTTTAAACAGGCATTCATTAATAATAATTAAATGAAGATACATTGAGTTTTTTTACCAGAACCGGATAATGAAAATAATTTAATTATTAGACCAAATGGGAATCAAACCTATATAATACAATATTCACAATATTCAAAACAACCTATTTAACCGAAGTTTATTTACATTATTTAATTAAAATCTCATTTTGCCTGCTTGCCATATTAACAAATTATATTATATCATCATTTAATGCTACATTAGAACCATTTACATTAGACAGGAATCACTCAATACAGAGAAATAGGGGATGCTGTGCTCGAAATAGTAAAACTGGCAGTCAACTCTTGATGGATGCTCCCTTCCTTGTGAGATAGATCGCGTAATTCAATACTGTCACCACGGAATATTATTTCCATCAATATAGCTTTGATAAATGGTCCCATCTTGGATTCCGGAGTGCGTTTTCTGGTAGACATTTAAAAAATATATATAAAATACTGCTGAGCAGTAGTATATTTAGTATTTTATTAGCTTCACCCAGAAAGGAAACCTAGGTCTCTACGAACAAGAAAATTTTGTAGACTTGAGTGTTGAGTGGCGGTGCTAAATGCCGCGCGAAATGAAAATAGTGTATTCCCCAAAGTGGGACTCGAATCTATAAACGTCTTATTTGTTATCACGAGACTGCTGCGCCAGGACGGCCACCGTGAAATATTTAAACTTAATCCATACCTATATTGTAAATTCGAATATAACTCTGTCTGTCTGTCTGTCTGTCTTTTAGGCAATCAGGGCTAAACCGCTAATTTAATTCTGATAAAATACTCATATAGAGATACTTGAGGGTCTCAGGATGAACATAGGATACTTTTTTTCTCATATTTGTAATATTTTCGATATATACCAATATATTAAAATACTTATTAATTTGACATGCAATTTATTCCGCCATGTTAATAACAACCGTCGCTATGCGACTGTTACTAAGCAACGATGTGCAAAGTTTGTTGTTAGAAAACGTCACCCAAAATGAGCTTGCTTTTAACGCATCTCTCTTTTGAAAACTAAAAATAATTTCATAAATATATTTAATAAATATTTATATAGTTCCAGCGGGCATAGCCACGTTCGGGTCCACTAGTAGATAATATAAGTTGAATGTAGTGTATAATTACGAAATAGAAAAATATACGTCGTTCCTTTAGAATAAAAAAGTAAAAAAAAATTTTAAGTTAAACGGTTTTATATTGCAGATAAATGTACTAAAAAATAAAAAACAATTTCATGGAAATTATGATTACTAAAATAAAATCGTGGGGACACTTTCTACTTACCACTAGGTGGGTGAAGTCTCATGCCATGTCTTTCGA
>HE671138.1:11698-33842 GCA_000313835.2 Heliconius melpomene melpomene | reverse complement strand
GATTTATTTTAGTAATCATAATTTCCTATGAAATTGTTTTTATTTTTTAGTACATTTATCTGCAATATAAACCGTTTAACTTAAAATTTTTTTTACTTTTTATTTTTAAGTTTTTAGTTTTTATTTCTCCTAATATTCAATTCGTTGAGTGCCTCATTATTGCAAGGTTAATGGAGAATGTTACGATCGACCCCCCCAGAGGTCCAATAGAGGAGCAAGGCTATGTACAACAAGATGTGCCTGAATCTTGAGGGGAAAACGCTAACGACATATCATTTTTATCCACCTAGTGCCATACAGTTCTCGGCGCGCTTTACCTTTTACCTTGGGTGTGTACCCCTAGCGACGTCTCATTTTTAGGCACCCTATAGCCACACAGTCCTCGACAGGATACCAGATCTTGACTTAGGTGGGAGATTCATATTGTAATTGTGTATAGTATACTGTATTATACTTACCAAGCCCTTTATTTTGATACCCATGTTGATGGGATTGAAAACTACGTTATCCGCCATTTTGTAGCAGTGGCCATCTTTGATTTTGATTTTGTATAGTGCCCTGAATTCTACTTGACAAGCCCTTTCATTTGATACCCATATTGATGGGATCGAAAAAACTAACTTGTCCGCCATCTTGTAGCGGCGGCCATCTTGGATTTTGATTTTGTGTAGTCCACTGAATTCTACTTGACAAGCCCTTTCATTTGATACCCGTATTGATAGGATTGAAAAAAACTAACTTGTCCGCCATCTTGTAGTGTTGGCCATCTTGGATTTTGATTTTGTATAGTCCACTGAATTCTAATTGACAAGCCCTTTCATTTGATACCCATATTGATGGGATTGAAAAAAACTAAGTTGTCCGCCATCTTGTAGCGGCGGCCATCTTGGATTTACAATAATATTGAATATGGATAATTGTATTGTCACCAGAATCAAAGGCGTATACCAAATTTCAGATCAATCGGTTAACGGGAAGAGGGTTAAATTTCAATTACTAAATTTGACCCAAACAAACAAATAAACAAACGGGGTGAGCTAAATAAAACCGTTTAAAAATATAAACAGCAAACAATAAGAAAATATCCTGTTTATCTTTCAATGTTATTTCTCTGAATTTTATTTTATTTTACTTAGAAAAATATAAAGAGACGGTCGTGGACGATTTTGTATATAATTTTTATATACTAGATAAATAATATACATATGTACTATATTTTAAAAGAACTTTCAGTCTTTAATGAAATTTTCATAATGCTGCTTAACTCGCGGCACAAGCGTGCGCCTGTAAACGTCACCATGTTATGATTTGGATTCCCACTCAAGGAAGTGCAACATTTAAAATTTTAATTTTTTCACTTTGGTAACGAGGCAACCAGCGGCGTTAAATGCCGCAACTCAACACTTAATGCATTCAGAGTTTTGTGGAAAGGAAGAAGCGGAAGTATCTTAATAGGAACAGAGAATCTTAACACTATTCCCCGACAAAAGTATAGGTACTTATAAAATACTGTCATTAAAATTCATCTCAACATCTCACCTGTAGAAGGCACCCGGCACCAGAAGCCACCGTTGTAAGGAACTTTGCCAATTACATTAATAACTCCTCGCTCCCAATCCTCTATAAAACTAATAACTTAATTCATGAATAAGGTTTTGCTCCGTTGCATCTCCCAGACGCTGACTCCAGACGAAGTGGATTAGTGGAGGAAGTTCGTAATTTCAAAAGGTATTTTTCGTTTTAACAAGATTATATATAAGTAGTTCTAATATGATAATTAAGTTTGCTAAAGACGAATTATAATATTATGAAATGCTTGTTATATAAAAAATATTTATGTCACAAATAGAATCCGATTAAGTACGAGTTGGACTTACCCTCCGAGGGTTCCATAACAATTTCAAAATTGCAGAACAATGGCAACGTAACTTATAAAAGTTTTCTTTCTTTTTTACTTTATTGGTAATTAAAAATATCCAAACAAGTATAATTCTACAAGTATATTTCTACAGAAAAAAATATCGTTCTTCTACTAATTTTCTACTAATTTAGAAGAATTAATTGACTAAAAATATAACATTTATTAAATGCTCTCTAAATGACAACGACTTGGTACTTAGTAGGTGTACGTTAAGAGAATCATTGGGGCGATACCACGCTCGACACATATTAGGCACGTTATTATATTACCAACGTTAAATTTTAGAGCAACGTAGAGTTTTTATCTTAAGTTCCTCTTACAGTCACGTTTTTAACCATGTTTATATTTGCAGCAACAAGAAACTTTAGGGTACGTAAAGTGTTCGGTACGGAGAATGGAGTTTCTTAATACAATAGGCTGCCCACTCTGCTATATGCAGGATAAATCGGAATGCCAAAAAACTAACTAAAACCATGATAATACTTATACATATGTATATAATCAGCTTCACAGCTTCACTTTACAGCAGGGTAGGTAGAGGGAGCTCAGTGTTAAGACAGTCCGTTCCCCATTTTCCGCGAATTCTGGAGGCATTGCGTATTGTGTCGCGGAACTCAACGCCGCGCTTCGCCTCGACGCCAGAGTGAAGAAATGAGAATATTAAATATTTAATTTCCTCGAGTGAGAATCGAACCCACAACTTGCTGCGTTTGCATCCACATTTTGTGCCTCTGCCACGACTGGTCTCAAATAATAATATTTTTTAAGATTATCTTAGCGTGCCGCGTGATCATCCAGTATCCTATCAGCGTTACAAACATTAACGACTTCGACCTTTGTTAAAATGAGCGACATCGACTCATGTTCCCCGAAACTCTTAAACTGTCACCTAATATTATTGTTTCATACTATAATAGCATGGCAATAAAATTATGTATCTTTTTTGTATTATAAAAAAACCTGTTTTGAAAACACCTATGTTTAATGTAAGACTTATTATTTTGTAAGAACAAAAACTTTAATATAGTTTAATTTTTGTCCATCGACCCCCAATATTGATTTTGTTACAAGGAACGGAACGGTATTGCACGAAATGTCAATACTATATATTTCTATCAGCTTCCTGCTATGTCCTGAACATAGCAGGGTAAGTGTCAACCTGAGAAACCTGGTAACCTAGGAACCAAGTGCTAAGATACTCCTTTCCCATTAAGATACTTCCGGTCCCCACCTTTCACCAAATTCTGGAGACATTGCGTGTCGAGTAGCGGAACTTAGCACGCCGCTTTGCGCCCTCACAAGAGCGAACAAATAAATTTTTTTGATATTAAATCTCTCTAGTTTACCGTGCCAGTCTTTTTTTTTATGGAAAAAGGACAAGGCAAACGAGCGTTCGGGTCACCTGATGATGATCACCGCCGCCCACGACCCCGTGCAGCACCAGAGGAGCTACAGGTGCGTTGCCGGCCTTTGAGGTGGAGATAGACGCGCTTTTTGAAGGTACCCATATCGTACCGACCTGGAAACACTGCCGCGGGTAGGCTATTCCACAGTTCGGTGGCGCGTGGAAGGAAATTCCTACGTCAGTCTCTGTTGATTTTAACTTAATAGTAACTTACTACCTAAATATAAGAAAATATTGCGAAAAATTGTTTATAAAACCGAACAAATATTAAGAATGAGTGTGTGTGTCGCGAACCCCAAGTCCTGAGAGTCACAAATCCCGCTTACAAAGTTTAAACGAGACCCCCGCGCCGGCGGGCGGCGGTGACGGCCACAACAAACGTAATATTTAAACTTTTGCCCAATTGTATGGAAAGACAAAACTAATTTAAATGAACGCCCCGAAACAATAATTCAAGATTTTTTTGCGCCGAACTTTGTTGAACGAATTTAATTTCAATTTCGCTAACTAGCTGAGTTTCGCGGAGTTTTTATGTAGGTTGGTTGATTCATTTAAGTAGTTGGGGACCACGGATGGGCAGACGCTTCTACGCCTGCCCATTGCAGAACAAAAACTTCGAGGCTGGCAGCCGTATTTACAGCTATAAGCCGTTTTAACGTTATTATAGCGAGGTGCTGAAATATGTTAATAAAATTTCAGGCTGTAAGCTACTTGCTACCAAAAAGTATGTATTAAAGTTCACATTTAGAATACTAAATAAATGTTATAAGCTCCTCTTTTTGAAATATTGATCTTCCACGTGAAAATATGGTATCTTTCAGTTTTGTCCATACATACATCCATAGTGCCCGAACATGGCTGAAATCCATATTGAGACTCAGACAGTACGCTCTTGCCTGAGCCTGAAGTCGACCACGCGCTCGAAGAGCTTCATGGTTATGACTCAAAAGCTTAATACCCCTTATAATTGCCGAAATCTTAAACGCTGCCCCTTCTCTTGTAAATAGGGGTAATGAAACTTAGCCGCTACTGGTATAGCATCTTTACAATATTCAAGATATGATTAAAAAGGGCATAAAGCATGGACACACCAAGAGAACTCAACGATTTCCATCTCCAGAGTTTGATTAGCTTTTCCGTTCTTCATGCATCAAAATTATATATCAAATACAAAATTATATTATCGTTTTCCGTAGCGTTTTACAATTCCAAATGACCCACATTTTCCACTATTATAAAGTTTTCAAATAAGTTTCACTAACGACTAATGTTCGTCGTGTATTAAAATGTAATTTGTTTTATATTAAAAAAGTTCGGCGCATGAGGCACGATAATAAGTGAATTAACTTACATAATGAAGACTTGCGTCTTGCGTTGTTAGCTTATTATTGCGATTACACTCGTAAAATAAAACCTCATTAAATTATTTAAAACAAATTATTTAAAAATAAATTATTAATTTTATAGAATTTCATGTCTTATATGTAAACAATCCTGTGATCAAAATGGATGAAAAATAGACCAGCCATGTGTATGGAGGCCAGTCGCAGAGGACAGAAGTATGCAACTGTAAAAGCGACGGGACGTGGGTTCGATTCTCACTCGAGGTAATAAAACATTTTATATTTTCGTTTCCTCGCTTTCGTAACGAGGCAAAGCGCCACTCGGCCGTGCCACTCAATACTTCTATACCCTGTTATGTACGAGATAAGGATAAAGCTACAAGAGAAATCTGTATAGTGATAAATAAAATTAATTAATCTGATCAAATAAGTCACGTAAAAATCAAAACTTGAAAAGGATAAATTCCACTGAAGTCAATTCATGTTTACCAGTCTAGACCTCTAACCAGACTACGACCCTCGGCGACCGCGCTTTCACACATGCAGTACGGTCGACGAGTCGTGGCCACTTTGAAGTAATATTTTCTAAACTTTTACACACCTAGAAAGAAAATAATCACAAGTAAAAAAATTGTAAAGTCTAGTCTGCACAGCCATTTACAGCTAAGAGGAGCCCACAACTCGCCGACCGTACTATACTGGTACATAGCGAGCAAGACAAATTGGACAAATAGAAGTTTTGTTCAAACCTACGCGACCTTTAGCCGACACTTTATTTGTACTTTGGCTTTAAGCTGGAGCTTTTCAAATACTAACAACTGGATACTTCGCTATACTGAAACACCCTCGCTTTTACTATTTGTGTTATTTACGTGACATACGTACTTAACTTTAGAGTAGGCAGAGGGAACCTACTGTTAAAACCCTCCGTTCCTCAATTTCCGCCCGAGTCTATAAACATTACGTGTTGAGTCGCGGAACTTAACGCCGCGCTTGGACTCGTAACTATAATAAATGATACCCATTAAAAGTGGATATTGAACTCGGAACCATCGTGTTTACAGACAGACACTCACTCTTTAAGTGCGTCTCGATAGCTTCAGCTACAATACTTATAACAAGCAATCAAATATAAACTTCTTAACAAAAGTACTACTTTATTAATAACGGAGCCCCGTTTCGTTTTACTTTGATTAAACCACTTCCTCATTACCTCCAAATGTTGTAATAACACTGATTGAATGTTCAGACATCGCGGTATCAAAGTTTTAGTATATACGTGGTTTGTATATAATGAATTTAATGTCATAGTGGCAAAGTTGGGAACTTGGGAACTTTGCGATCAGAATATAAAGAAAATTGTAATGAATTACTAATTCTTCTCCATGTAGAATACATAGAGAAGAACCTGATATTATGTCCGTATTTATGAACAAAAAACAGCTGCACGTAATCTGACATATTTCATATATGGGGAACGGAAGTGTCTTAGTGGGAACGGTCTCAACGTTGGGTTCTCAGGTTTCCTTTGAAATTCCCCTTGTGAAATTATAAAATAAAACTATTACATTACGTAAAAGTTAGCTGTAATATGAAAAGGTAACTCTTATACATTTTCAAATGTAAATATAAGCCCCGCGGGGCGAGCTCTGTAAACATACATCGCGTCGGGTAGTTTATGCATCCGCCACCAAAGATCATATTCAATGGTAACTTATTGTGCAACAAGTAGACATTTTAAGAAGAAATATTATCTTATATTAAATAAGAATACATATTTAAAATTGAGGCCAGGCATGGTGCGCAGACAGAATGTGGATTTGATTCCCATTCGAAGAAATGAAATATTTAATATTTTAATTTAAGTTCCACCACTCAACACACAATGCATCCGGAATTTGGCGAAAAATGATGAACGGAAGTGTGTTTACAATAGGTTCCCAGGTTCCCTCTCCCTACCCAGCACAACCCTAAAAAATGTATTGTTTAAATAATCGTTCTATATAAAAATCCAACAAAAGTGAGAACAACGTAAATTGGCAGTAGAATAACCAAAGTAGTTTAAGTTGACCGCTTGATAAGTTAACAAAGATCAGATGAGTATCAAACGAGCAGTGAGCGGTGAGCGGAAAGCGGAGCTGGCATGATGCCAGGTGGAGGCGGAAGGCGGAAGGCGGCCAGGGGCAGGTACCTCATATGAATAAGGTCTAGGTAAACCTTCCGGCGGGTCAACGATACAAATTAGGTCGGAATTAAACAAGTATAACTAGCATGTAGTACGAGAGCCGTAAAATATATTCATATATATAATTATACACCCTCGGAGGTTTACACTTCTCCCACAGTTGGCATTTCAAGAGTCGTCACGCTAAAGTTACTTGAAAAGAGAGGTCTCGACTTGTTGTTTGTGCATAATATATTTTACTTATTATTTTTATAGTTTTTAATATATTTTTTTACGTAAAGCTTTATTTTGTATGTTGAAAATTTATTTTAAAAAATTGAAATAAAATAATCGTGATATACATTTATTATAATCTCTTAAGAAAACGGTTTACTTTGAAAAGAAAATTTTATTTTATCCTTTCTTCATAAGTACGCACATTAAAAATTACTTGTAAGTGGTTTTACTCTCCTTAAATTCATTCAAAATATTTGAAACGTATTCATTGATGTCAATAGGCCTGGTCCCGCCTCGCTCCGGCCGACGGCTTTCTGATTCCATCCAAATTCAATAACAAAGTTAGAAGGTTTTAAACATTCCCATAAATATTTTAGCGAACACTCTCGCACGCTTTTCTAATGCCTTACTTTTGGCAATCTGATTGTTTTGTTTAGCTTCAAACTGTATCCCGCATATTGCAGGGTAGGCTGAGGGAACCTGGGAACTTAGTGTTAAAATACTCCGTAGACTAGACATACTAGATACATTGCGTATTAACTTAATGCCGCGTTCTTGATACCAGAGCGAAGAAACGAAAATATTAAACATTTCATTTTTTCGCGTGGGAATCGAACCCATAACCTGCCGCGTTTACAATCACGCTTTGTACCCCTGTGCCTGTACTGGACTAGTTCCCAAATATAATTATTAGTATGGTAATATTTATTTGTGCATAGTAAACGAGCCGACCGCCATCTGATCGCTATCACGCCCTCATCAATTAAATGGAACATTGCCAATGCAAAGTTCAAGTGCAGATGGTTCAAAATTTCGATACGATATTTATATCTTTTTATGGAAAACTAGTGGACCCGAACGCGGCTACGCCCGCTTCAACTATACGAATATTTATTAAATATATTTATGAAATTATTTTCAATTTTCAATAGAGAGATCCGTTAAGCAGGCTCATTTTGGGTGACGTTTTCTAACAACAAACTTTGCAAATCGTTGCTTAGCAACGGTCGCTTAGCGACGGTTGTTATTAATATGGCGGAATAAATTGCATGTCAAATTAATAAGTATTTTAATATATTGGTATATATCGAAAATGTTGCAAATATGAGAAAAAAAAGTATCCTATGTTCATCCCGAGACCCTCAAGTATCTCTATATGTGTATTTTATCACAATTAAATTAGCGGTGTAGTCCTGATTGCGGAAAAGACAGACAGACAGACAGAGTTACTTTCGAATTTATAATATTGGTATGGATAGTGGTATTGAGTACTTGTTCTTTAAATTGGTTCGAACATTTTTGTTGGAGTAAAGTTGGTCAGCTGCAAATATGAGCGCAGCTTGTTCCGGAAGTTCGTTTCGATATTTTATTTTCATGAAGTTTTTTTTCTTTGTTATTTGTTATATTTTTTCATCGAGCTGTTTGTTTTAATAGTTATGTTAATAAAGATTGTTATATTTTTTCAGTAAGTTTGGTGTTTTATACTGATGAAAATATTTCGTTGGCTTACTTTATTTTATTTCTGTCATTATATATTTACTTCCCTAAATTTCAAAATATTTATGAAAACAATTCCTGGAATTAAGTAACAACGTCAAGTTATTTAACATTTTTAATATAGAACTTCAGTACACTATTAAAGCTAAACTATTCATACACTTGCAGCTTATTTAATATTTTGGTCAAACAATTTACTTATGTAGCAGTCCCCGAATTGCGGTCTAATATGGCGTAAAGCACAACAGAAGTGTCATCTAAATTGTCCGCCGCACTGCACCACTGCAGCGCTGCTACAAAGACTAAATGAAATTCCGTGCATGCTCCTACGATGATAGATTGATGACGACCTCCCCTCTCCTCCTCTTCCACCTTCCTCCCGTCTACACTCTCTCCACCCCCGCACTCGCCTGCCGGTCGCATCCCCCGCATTCCTGCATCATTAATATGCAAGTTATTAAATATTCTAATATTATATACTAGCGGACGCGCGCAGCTTCGCGTGCTTATTTGCACCCTTAGGGATGAATTCTAATAAACTATGAAACACGTATTCAATTAAATATTTTTAAGGGTCTGAATTTAAAATTTTATAAAAACCGATGTCGATTTAAAGATTTTTTCATACAAACTTTCAACCCCTTATTTGCACCCTTAGGGGGAGAACTCTATAAAATCATGAAACATGTATTCAATTAAATACTTTTAAGAGTCTGAATTTCAAATTTTATCAAAATTGGAGCCGATTTAAAAACATTTCTATACAAACTTTCAACCCCTTATTTGCACCCTTAGGGGGTGAATTCTAAAAAACCATGAAACACGTGTTCAATTAAATATTTTTAAGAGTCTAAATATCAAATTTTATAAAAATCGGTGGCGATTTAAGAATTTTTCCATACAAACTTTCAACCCCTTATTTGCACCCTTAGGGGGAGAATTCTAGAAAACGATGAAACACGTGTTCAATTAAATACTTTTAAAAATCTAAATTTCAAATTTTATTAAAATCGGTGCCGATATAATTTTTTTTCCATACAAACTTTGAACCCCTATTTCACCCTTTTAGGGTTAAAATTTTTCAAAATCCCTTCTTAGTGGATGTCCAGATTACGAAAGTAAACATCTGTCAAAATTTCACGTTTCTACCATCAGCGGTTACGGCTGTGCGTGCGTCTTACCTCAGTCAGTGAGGACAAGTCCTTTTATATATAGATAACATTGAATTCAAAGTAATATTATATATCTACATTATATATATACTTGTTGCTATTTTTACACATTCGTCGTATTGCGTAATTCAATATGGAACTTGGCTCTCATCTCACATTTACAATTTTGATTGGAATCATCGGCCACGGCACACACGGTCGTAGTTGCCCTGGTTAACAGTGAGAAATTGGAAAGAGTCTATATAATAATACTAGCGGACGCGCGCAGCTTCGCGTGCTTATTTGCACCCTTAGGGATGAATTCTAATAAACTATGAAACACGTATTCAATTAAATATTTTTAAGGGTCTGAATTTAAAATTTTATAAAAACCGATGTCGATTTAAAGATTTTTTCATACAAACTTTCAACCCCTTATTTGCACCCTTAGGGGGAGAACTCTATAAAATCATGAAACATGTATTCAATTAAATACTTTTAAGAGTCTGAATTTTAAATTTTATAAAAATTGGAGCCGATTTAAAAACATTTCTATACAAACTTTCAACCCCTTATTTGCACCCTTAGGGGGTGAATTCTAAAAAACCATGAAACACGTGTTCAATTAAATATTTTTAAGAGTCTGAATTTCAAATTTTATAAAAATCGGTGCCGATTTAAAATTTTTTCCATACAAACTTGCAACCCCTATTTCATCCCTTTAGAGTTAAAATTTTTCAAAATCCCTTCTTAGTGGATGTCCAGATTACAAAAGTAAATACCTGTCCAAATTTCAAGTTTCTACCATCAGCGGTTACGGCTGTACGTGCGTCTTACCTCAGTCAGTGAGGACAAGTCCTTTTATATTATTATATATAACGCTGCTATAATATTAATTTGGTATACGCTGACGTCAGTGAGCCATGAACTAATGTTCGGATAAGCGAAATCGTTCAGTAAATATAAAATTGTAGGTGGATTTAAAAAGATGCAAGTTAGAAAAATAAAGTTTAAAATATGCGAGGAGCTCACGTCGATAAATCCGGTATATAGTGTACAAAGTGTGATAGTTTATGACTTGGCACGCTCTACCTCCTTGCCCGCTGGTAAGCGACCGTCGCGTCGGACGATGACGACCAGTATCTGGGGCACGCCGGCTACCAGGGTTGCATAACTCGAGCGGAGTTCAGTCTCGATGTAACGAGTGAATCGGAAGGAAGCCATCGCTTGTTTCAAAGAACCCGACTATCATAAAACTTTTTAACTTCTCGTGTCGGCGACTCCACGAATATTTGTCCTGCGAAGCGTTGAAAATATATCTTACTTGAAACTTTACAACTTTGTTATTTACTTTTTGTTTGAATTTATTTTTGTAAACATTACCACATTTACCATTTTATTTTATTTTCCATCATTTACCATTTTATTATATAAAAAATAAAACTTATCTCAAATATTACGGATGCCTAATACTGTGAAAATGATTTTTTTATAGACAAAACCTGGAATTCAAAGCAATAGAATTTCTTCTATTGTTTTATATGAATTACTTTTCATATAACACATAGCCATTCAAACGCACTGAATATATCGTAACCCCATGCATACATAAGTGGATACACTAATACATTATGATTTTTAGTAAAATATATATGTCTTGCTCTGCATCCTAGTAGAGTGGTCTAGAACACTCAGATAGAGCAGTAACGCTGAAGGCAGGACACCTGTTGATGGGCGTGATTGACGTCACGGCTGACGACGCGCGTGTCACGCTGATCACGTCTCGAGTCGTTTGCCTCTCTTTACTTAGTTGGATGTACTCGACTTTCGTGGTATAGTTGTGAAATCAATATAGCTGAAAGATTTTACATTCTTCGTGAATCACTCTTATATAAAGAAAAAACTTTACAAAGGCTATATGAATTAAACAAATATTAATTTTATTTTTTATTATAATAAACATTTACTTTCTGGTTCTGAAATGTGGGCATGGGCATCGTACGAGTATATTCATTTACAAAATCTTATATTTGATACAGTCTTTGCAAATATTTGATTCTATAAAGCTCGTCAAATGCATATCGAGGCCAGTTATGGCGCAGGAGCTCAAGCATTTGACTCTCTTTGACAGGACAAATAGTACATTTCATTCCAACTCGAGCAACTGAAATATTTTATATCTTCATTTTCTTCACTTTGGTGTCGAGTCAAAGTGTGGCGTTAGGTTCCATCACTCAACATACATCGCCTCCAGAATTCGGCAGAAATTGAGAAGCAGTGTCTAAACCCTAGGCTCCCTCTGCCCCTTTTCTACAGCGTAAGCTGTGATAGTTGAAATGGTACAGCGTAGTGTCTCGAAAAAATTTTATAGTCTAAAGTTGTATTTTTACAAAAATCCACATAGTCCGAAAGTATAAAAGGAAAAACGTCCATACCATTTTATCAAAATATATTTTGTTTACTAACTAGCTAATCTAGGCAAAAGGGTATTCTTTGGAAATAACCCTGTATAAATTATTCATTAGTATATTTATTAAAGAGACTCCATTGACTACTACTTTCAGAATTAAAATATAAAATGTTGTACCCTTCTGCTCTAAATAAGTTAAAAATTAAAAATTCTTTGTTACTAATTACTTTAACAAAATGCCTTCTAGAATAATTAAACAATGTCGGAAGAAAGTGTCTTACTTGGAGATCGACCTTTGTCCTTGGAGTTAGACTCTGCTCCAAAAAGCCAGGGCTGCATGTTGTGATGGTACCAATGGACTTATAACTAAGAATATTGTAGCCCGTGTAAAATGAGAGTAGGTACGTCGAAATGCAGACCCTGGCAATTACGCCGGGATAACGCCAGAAGAAAATCAATTCATAAATATACAATCAAGGCAGTTTACCCTGATTTTGTATATAACGTGTGTGTGTGTACATACGCGCTCGACTCCTGCACGAGAAGTTCTCTAAATCCTTCACCGAACAAGCTTTCGTGATAATCTTAAAATCACCAGTAAGAGACACTTAGCCAGGCGTCACCTCCACACGGAGACCTGCCCTCATACGTGTCTGTACATGATAAAACTTTTCGCTTACTACCAAATAGCCGCTGGCAAAAAGCCAGCGCTGAAGCATTTCCTTCATTGAACGATAAAAGGCAAATTTATCGCCAGAAGCAACTGTGCTACGGAGGCACAATTTTCTATTCATTGTACCTGTTCAAATCAGTCAGGTTTCTTTACGTTTCTTATTTAGAATTATTTGTTGGTATAAAAGTTTATACATGTTTAGATTACTATTAACATAGAAGAAAGAATGTACATGGAAATACGTAAAGATCTACTTACTGCATGACTCCCCTGAAGTACTTGAATCTACAATCATCATATGTAAAGCCTGAAACTACTCAATTACGCCTCGTATTTATTCTCTCTTATCGTTTTTATTATTTAAAATTATATCGTTATTCAACAATTTCAGGTGAAATTAATGTTATTTATCAAAGGAATATAATTGTTCCATCTGCAATATGACTTTGCAGTTAATAATTTCAAAATGTTACAAAACATTCATCTATTAGAAACTGCGTCGTGTCGGTTGTCGTCGGCCAATAACGTAGTTAAATCTTCAAAAAAATCTAAAACTAGCACTCAAATAACTTAAAATACGACCAAATAAAAGCTGTCAAACAGAACTATTACAGCCCCTTCGGGGTTATCGCGATCGCACAAATTACACGGAACTCTAATTAATCCATTTGTAATTAAACAAGTTGCGACGCGTTACCAAATTCATAATTACCAGCCAAGCTTAAGTTCTGATGTTATCGATAGCATAAAGTTGGGGATCCTTGAAGTTGACTTTGAGCTCTCAGTTTTCGTTTGAATAGCTATTTCCTTTAACATATTTATATAAGGTAACACGTGGCGTTTAATACCGCAACATGTTCGAAAGCTCAAATTTATATTTTCTCAGCTTCATGCTTTATGCTGCATTTTGCAGGGTTTACAACACCCAAGTGTTAAAACAATCGGTTCCCTCCTTTCTGCCAACTTTCGAGGCATTCCGTGTTGATGACACATTCTAAATGCCTGAAATAACTCTGACCACACGCACTGTAGGTTTGAAACGATTATCGTAATAACGTAACTAAACTACCCAAAAAAAACATAATATCGAACCATCCGTTCTTGAGATTTACGAAAGAAATTAATATAAATATAGATAGATATAAGGGTATAAAACAGTGCAAACACTCACAAGGGAAGCTTTGAGCTTTTGTCTCTTACAAAACTTGAAAAGCAGTCAAACTCTATCTCTTTAAATAAGTGTTGTTCCTGCCGCCTCGCCTCGTCTGACGTAATTAGTGTCCGTTCCTTTGTCCGCTAATGACGCATCATTCGCTTCCCTCCATAATACAGACTCATTGTCCTGACAGAACCTCTCGTGCCGCGGTCTGATGAAAAGAATTTTATTCCACCGCGGTAATAATGTAAAACTGGAAAAGATATCCTTCTTCGTAATTATCTTATGTCCGCATTTGTTCTGGCGTTTTGAATGGGAAGGACTTTTTTTAAAATGTATAATTCAAAACTCTGGGACACAATAATAGATTTTTTTTATATAATAGTAGAATTAAAAAGTGGGGAACGGAGTGGCTGTCTAGGTTCCCTTGGCCTACCCTATTATATGGGAGATACAACGTGATATTTAAAAAGAAGAAAAAATAAATAAATCCAATATATAATTTCAGTCTGTACGTGTTTGCAATTAACTCTCCTCAATTATTAACTTCCATCTTTTGTATTTCTCTCCACCCATGTTTCATAATGCAGTTATTTTGACAATCTACTGCCCCACATTCATTGTGCAACCCTTAGAGGGGAGCAACTCTGACTTTTGTTCCCTCCGCCATTAAATTCGACCATTTGAATAAATATTAAAACGTAATCGGATTGCCGGCCACGTTTCTCCGAAAAGTAATATCGGACAAATATTTTATGCGTTCGTCAACTTAGACTTCCCTTCCTGACTTTCCACCAAATTTCAGAAATGCTGTGGTGGAACTAAACGCCGCGTTTTACTTCATTACCAACACAAGGAAAATAAAAATATTAAATATTTCAGCGTGAACCTAAAAAAAATTAGAAAACTTCAAGAAAAATAGACCACGACCGTCGAATAAGAAACTCATTTCGTGACAAATAGACGTCATCTCGCGATGTGGGTAATTTCGAGAGCAGCGGCAGCGACGACGCCCCGCAATGTAAACACATCCCGACTAAATTATAGCCAAATCCTCAGAATATCAAACAGTACCTTAAATACACCATTAAGCTCTAGTACAACAAGAATAGGCCCGTTTCGACATCGCCATTTATCTTTTACGGCTCGTCCTGGTGAACGTCAAAAATAACGTCACATAAAATGGTTTGTCGAGAGCCTTTAATGGCTGGAGGCCGACGAAAAAAGATTTTTATTGTACGCGGAACTAAATTAGATTTACAATTTGATTCCTTGAACTATTAAACTACGCTGGAAGCTTGAAATTTTTCTGAAGCTGGTACATATATATATATATGTTGGGTTTATTTTTTAGTTATATTTATAGCAGGGTAGGCAGAGGGAATCTGTGGACCTAGTGTACTCTAATCCTATTGAAACACTTTCGTTCTCCACTTTCCACCGAATCCTGGAGGATTGCATGTTTAGCCATGGAACTTAACGCTGCGCTTTGCCTCATTACCAGATCGAGGAAATGTAAATATTAAATATTTAATTTGCTCGAATATGAATTGAACCCACAACCTGTTGCGTTCGCATGCTTGTGCCTGTGGGCCACGACTGGCTTCATATACATACTCGTATATGAAACTTTAATAGGCCCCTGCGAAGTGCTTTGTACATATTTGAACAAAATGCGTGCGGAATGTAAAGTGTTCTACGCCACGTTGTTAAGTCGATTGAATATGGTATTACTTTCGTATGTAATTTACGTTTAAAAGCAGTTACAACTAGCTTAGTTAGCTTTTGTTTAACTTTATCTATTTCGACTAAATAATTTTTCACGTCCCACATTATTGGACAAGTAAATAATTTATTAAGATTTATTATGCCTGCCTTTGATTGTTTATAAGATATATTAAAAATATTATTAATATATTGCGGTGTTGAGTTCGCCACTCAACACACAATGCCTCCAGATTTTGGTAGGATTTCGGGAAGTATCTAAAACACTCCATTTCGAATATTAGGTTCCAAGGTTTCCTCTGCCAATGAAAGAATGAAAATTACTAACATATGGACCGTTTATTTTGAAAGTGGTGTAAGTCCATTTTTGAGAAAAATGAGCTATTACGTAATTCATGCTTAATTTAATGTAATTTTTAAATAACTAGTCCGTGTTAAATTTCTCAAAAAAAACCCATGTTTTGAACAACTTAAAATCGGTCGGTAAATGAAATTGCATAATCATCGACATACTAATCTTTAATTTTCTCGAAACAAAAGAAAATGGACTTACACCACTCTCAAAATAAACGGTCCAATTATGTATCTGTCGAGATAGTAATATAATGGTAAATAAAAAAAGTTTTGATGAAATAAAATGCTTATAATCTCCCCTTTCCATTTCCCGAATTTTATTTCCTTAAAAAGAACAAGTTTTTACATATAAACTATAATAAAAATAAGAGTAATGGAAAAGTTCTACCCTCATAATATATGTATACTTACGTACCATATGACAAAAGCACTTTCATAATGATTTACGTTCGCTTCGCCTAATATCTTTAAAACATTCGCTTAAAACGAAAACTGTTGTGTTCCGGATCGCGACTAAACTTGGCTGTTTTGTGAGAGCCGAAAGCTGAAACTTTGAATACGAGGCTAACAGAGATAAAGCGGGAAATACCCCGAATCCGGGTTTACGACCTTTCCCGGGGAAGATAATAACACGCCTCCGATGCTTATAAAGTTGTATTCAAAGAAATATATTGTTCAGCTGACAATCGAGTACACGGACCTTTTATATCCTATAAAAAATAAATCTCCTAATATTGCTCTCGCCGACGTTTTTCGCAATTATATTGTAATATTTGCTCGAGCGTCCGCGACCCGGAAAAGGCCAATTATGTTCGACACCAATTCTTGTGAAATCTGAATAAAATTGGTGTTGTTATTATAAAAATATATGAAATATATTTTCACGTTTTCTATCTTTGATGTATTAGAATAATTAAATATAATATTATATTATATTACTTTATAAAATAAAGGTAAACGTTTTATTTATTCAACAAAAAGGAATTATTTTTTTTATTATAATTTCACTCATACCACTTTAGAAATATTCATTTTCATAATCAAATAGAAATCGAACCCACAACCAACGCGTTCCCAATAAACCACTCCCTGAATGCCTCAAAGAAATATACAAAATAGGATTTACTTCCACCGAAATCAAATGCTACATGTTAACATAGCAATTATAAACATGGGGTGAGGCGAGGGCGTGACGTCTGACTGACTCCGGTGACACAAACAGCGGTCAAACATAAATTATGTAGTGACGGACGCTCGGACGCCTCGTTGAAATTCATGAAGATGTCGTCAGAGCTGGTCGAGAACTTAGTGTACGAATATTATTTCAGTCGATGAAAAATGTAACATAAATTAAGCTAATGAGCCCTTTTTTATGAAAAAAAATCTAGTAGCTTGTAGAACTAATTGGATTGTTATATAAAAAGGAAATTTTGTAATATTTCAGGCCAATTTTGGGTTCGATTCCCATTCGAGGAATATATCATTATTTAATATTTACATTTGCTTCCCTCTGGTGTCGAGGCAAAGCGCAGCGTTCAGTTCCGCCACTCCAGAATTGGGTGGAAAGTGCCTACCTACATGCTGGATACAGATTGCTCTACAACATTACCTCACATAGCATCTACCTACGGCCTATTGGCTAAGAGAGTTTTGTATTCATCGCGAAATTCACACACAGAAGCCGCGCGTCCAATTTAGATTGGCTCATTCCGTATTCATATCTAAACTTCACTTGCGGTCCCTTGTTACTTAAGGAAATGAAAAAAGTTGACAATTCCGCGCTTGCCGCCCGTCCGTCCGTCCGTACGAATACGTACGCGAAGTTTTTTAATATCCGCACGAGCAACTATTGTTCTCCGTCGCACTGCTTCTGCACCGACTGTTCCCTATGACGACTCTTGCTGTAGAATTGAACAAAAATATGTATGTATAGCCTATTTTCTCTCAAAGTTCTGACATATGGACTACAAGGAAATAGCGACTCTACACTGCTTAAAGTAATTCAAATTAGTATTCAAAGTAGTATTTGCAATATAAATAAATATATTAATAAATTAATAATAAAATAAGTATATAAAAAAAATAATTTAATATTATAATCATTAAAATTATGTTGAGTTTCTTGCCGGCTCTTCTCAGCAGAACTGCCTTCCGAACCGGTGGTAGCTTTTTGTTCATATGTTCATTCGACGATTCAAAAGTGCTTATTATAAGTTTATTTGAATAAAGAATATTTTGAATTTGAATTAATTATATTTGAATTAGTTAGTTTATTATATTTTAATAAAAAGAAACTAAAACAACTCTAAGATCTCATACACCTTGGCCTACATTCATGAAAAGCTAAAGAAACTTCACTCATGTCATAATAATTTTAAATCCTAAAGCTGAAAAGCGAGTAGGAATTAAACTTAATTTTACTTTTTTGAGTGAAATGTTCGAGTCATTAGAGCCGAAATGTGAGGTGGGTGGCGGTCACAGGCAGCAGGCAGCCGGCAGCAGGCAGCAGGTAGACTCGTAAGTAGGTCAACCGGCGCTTGTGCCAATGACGTTTAACAACTTGAGCGCTACATTAAATATTTATGCGCTGAAGCACCTTCAAGGAAATGAATAAAATCATTTGAGGTTCCCATTCAACTGTTTTCGCGGTCGTTATATGTGGTATGACTTAAGATGGAGGAAGGTCTCGATCTGAACAGGAAAATATTATGATATAGTGGAAATATTAAATGATATTTTGTGGACTAATATTTTTTAAATTTAACTTAGCGAAGGATAGACAAGGGAAACTAAGAACCTTGTACTAAAATACGCTACTCTTATAAAGATACTTCCGATATTCGCTTTGATTTGTTACCAAAGCGAGGAATAAAAATATTAAATATTTCATTACTCCGAGTGAGAATCGAACCCTAAACTGTTGCAATATTAATAAACACGATTTAATTTAATTTAATTTGATTTTTTTATGAAATACCTACATAGTTATTTAAATTTCAATTCGGAGTATTGCTCTCACAAAAGTCAATTATCCCAGGTGACCCCCTATAGCAGCCCGGCGTCCACCTGCTAAGTGCCGGCACGCATTGCGTGTCTCTCGTCATGACGCCGTGGAACCCGCATACACCGACCAAACGAGAACCCATTAAGGCTTTTATACAGAAGGAAATAAACTAATCTATACTATTACACGCCTTTGTAAATATAAGAACATAAATTTTCTTTACGTAGTATTCGTTTTCGTGAGAAAGATGTAATTCAATATTAGTGTATACCTAATCTATATATATAAAATCGAAAGGTCACTCACTCATCACGAAATCTCAGAAACTACAAGTGCTAGGAATCTCAAATTTTGCATAGAAGTTATTTATAGGACGTAGGTGCTCGCTAAGACGGGAATTTGCAATATTCGACTTCTAAGGGGTTGTTTTTGGGGTTGAAAGTTTGTATGAAACTTCGTTACTACAAATGCTAGGAGTCTCTCTCATTTTGCATGGACGTCACTTATAGGACGTAGGTACTCGTGGAAACAGCGGGCCGCTAGTATTATATACTTACCACCTTACTATAAAATATTTTAGCAATAAATTTTTGTTAAATATTTTTTTTAGCTTCACGCTGTATCCCGCATGTAAGCAGAAGGAGCCTAGTGTTAAAACACCCTGTTCCCCATATTCTGCCGAATTGCCGAAGGCATTGCATGTTGAGTGGCGGAGTTCACCGTCGCGCTTTGTTTCCAGACAAGAACTAGGAAATGAAAATACTTTATTTTCTCGAGAATTGAATCCACAACCTATCGTGCTTGTGTCCTTGCTCCATGACTGGCTGATAATGTAATTTAATTTATATTTAATTCAGATTATTTAAAAAAACAATTTATTACGCAAAAATCTGCAAATCAGCGAATATTCTAACTAAACTGTAGAAGCTTTCAAAACAATAAAGAAAAAAAAACGAAGCGCTCTAATATTATTGACCTAGCTGACATAGTTCTAGCCCTGTGTAACTGCAGGTATTCGGGAAACGGAAATGGAAATGGATTATCAATAACAGCGCTACAACTACCTACTACTACTAGAGTCGAGCTTTCCAATGAATTGCGATACCACGATTTAGATGTTATATGCTGGCTTCAATATAAAAAGTAAAACACACGTTCGTAGTAAAACTCGTTTGAGCAAAGTGTTTTCAATTCAGTTTTAATTTTCACGGCGCGCCGAGTGTGCTCTGCCCCCCGCTCGCGCCTCGCGGACGGCGGGCCTCTGCCCCCCACTCGCGCCTCGCGGACGGCGGGCCTCTGCCCCCCACTCGCGTCTCGCGGACGGCGGGCCTCTGCCCCCCAATCGCGCGTCGCGGACAGAATATGTAGAGTAAGCAAATAAACATTTTGGTGACTACCAAATATTATTTCAAATGGTTGTTTATTTGCTAACTGTACATAACGTGTGGTAATAAAATTTTAAATGGGTGAAATATAAAAAGTTTATTGTTTTAATGCACTTGCTTAGTAGATAAGTTATGAATGCTAGTGTGACTTGAATTTATTTGCTGTGAAAATTTTATTGTCATTTTATAATTAGGGTTATTATTATTTTTTTAGCTTCACGCTATATAGCATTGTAGGCAGAGGGAAATTAAAGCTAAGACACTCCGTTCCCTACGTACCGAGTTATTAACACTAGGTTTCCTCTACCTACCTTGCTGTGCGGGGTATAGTGGTAACCTGTTTTTTTTAGATATATTAAAAGGAAGCTTAGTTGTAAAAATAATAAGAGATTAACGTGATATAGCCTTCACCGATGAATAGACTATTCAATACAAAACCAATTTTTGAACCTTTTATTCCTGAGATTAGTGGGTTCAACCAAAGAAATATTCAGCTGTATAATATAAATATAGATTAAATTTTAAATATAACATTAGGTATACGAAACGTGACAATGTCCTATCCTTATAAGGATAAAGATGTCCATCAAAGTACACTTCCGATTGCAAAATAAACTTGACATTCTTGGCGATGATTAGTCATTTGACCTCACTTGTAGCTCACTCTGTAGTTTGTCTATTTAAAATGCACGCACGTTTATTCGTTTGGTAAATGAATTTATTATTGCCTTAAATTTTTACAATATAAATGTATATTTTTTTAAAAAACTTTAGGCACTGTATCCTACAATTTTCAACCTCAACTAAATACGAAGCGAAATCGATAAAACGAAAATGACCCACAAAATTGTATATTATTCAAAATAAGAAAATAATAATATTATATTTTTCTTAAATCGAAACAAAAGGAAAAAAAAGGTTCTTAAATTATAATAAAATACGATTCAGAAATAATTACTATTTACAATTTAAAATACACATATGCCGTAAATCAATCCGATGTTTTTACAATCCTGTCCGAGCAAATGTCTAGATCATATATCGAAAGCTAAATTATTGTGAAAACACAAAATTACACAGCGAAGTTTACGGCCACAGGCGGAGACGCGCCCCGCCGCGACCGCCGGCATACGTGTCCACAGTGTTTACGATAATCGCTTACGAAATTAACTATATTTCACTTTATTATTATTTTTTTTAATTCACGCTGTGGGGACACACCAGGGAACCTGGGAACCTAGTAATCTAGTTTGATTTTTGCCAGAAAAACGTAATTTCTCATTACTTTGAGTTTGATACGAAGTGCCATCACAAAGAAAACATCTAGGTAGACTCGTAACAAAAATATTTTACGATACAATAAAAAGGGGCCACTTTACTGGAGGGTCGTAAAACTAGTGAAATTGAAGTAACAATGGCTGCGACGACGCAGGATCTATGCATTAGTGATGCTTGCGGGTGACTAGTGCTACTGTACTATCGAGTAAACTAAAAATCCCATCAAAAACATAAATGTAAAAAGAAAGCCAAGTTCTGTAATAAAACGTATGCTTTCAGCGATAAAAGAAGTGAGATGTAAATGTATGCCAAGTTCAATGGTCAGTCCTGAAATTTATTTTTAACAATATAAAATATTTTATAACAACTGAAAATGCCCATTCTTCTTACAACTTGGAGACTTTATTTATGTGTAATATCTGACTTGGCTAGTTTTCATAT
>HE671138.1:0-10314 GCA_000313835.2 Heliconius melpomene melpomene | reverse complement strand
GGTTCAAAGTTTTTATGGAAAAAATTTAAATCGGCACCGATTTTTATAAAATTTGAAATTTAGATTTTTAAAGGTTATTTAATTGAACACGTGTTTCATCGTTTTCTAGAATTCTCCCCTCTTATTATTCCCCCCCTAGAGAGAACCTTTAGGAGTGCAAATATTCATAAATATTCATAAAATTTGAAATTCAGACTCTTAAACGTATATAATTAAACATATGTTGTATGGTTTTCTAGAATTCACCCCCTAAGGGTGCAAATAAGGGGTTGAAAGTTTATATAGAAAAATTTTTAAAACGCCACCGATTATTATAAAATTTGAAATTTAGACTTAAAAATATTTCATTGAACACATGTTTTATGGGTTATTAGAATTCACCCTTAAATAGGCAAGCGAAGCTGCGCGCGTCCGCTAGTAATAAATAATAATGAAGGATGTTAATCCATTTATTATATTTTTTATATTTTTTACGTGAATCCCTTGAATGTCCACATGATGACAGGCTTTCTCAGGACATAAATTAGAGTCATTTTCAGCTACAAATGGAGACATATCTTATCTTAAAATATACTTGAAAGCATCGTGTTGTTTGAGATGGCTTACGTAAGTAATAGTGAGGTTAGTCTACAAAACAAATAAAATATTTACTAACGTGTGACATAAATAAAAGCAAATATATATAAATAATGCATTGCTCTTATTTTGTTGGCAGGCGCTATGCCTAAAAATCAGTTATCATTAACTTTGATTGCTATGCTTTCATTACAGGTGCTATAAGTAAATGTTCCTAATTGAATCTATTTATTGAAAAATTATAAGAAAATATTTTAAAAAATACTAGTTTCGGATTTTTCCCTTGACATACACCCAATTACTTAACCGGATGCTAAATTTCACCATTCTAGATCATCTGGAACTTGGTTAACATTAAGGTCTATAGGTCAGTCACCCCCCTAAAAATTTACGATTTTTGGACGTCATTATCTAAATAACTGTTTGAGCTGTGTTTATGAAATTTTATGCACGTATACAGGTAGGGGGTCTAAATATTTGAGTCAAATATGACAGCTTTAGGTGGAATAGTTTTTGAGTTACGAATAGGTAAAAAGTGGCTTCAAATGGTTCGTGTAAAATAACACACGGTGCTGCTCGCCAGTTCTGAAACCCAGAAACTTGGCACGCGCTCCGCGCGTTTTAAAACACTTAAATGGGACCTCCTAGGGATTTTATGGGTTCCGTAGTATTATTAACTTATGAGTTTGATATAACACAATTAGTGTACCAACGGCTTCGCCCGCGTGATCAAATGAGTTGTCTTTGACATATTGAGTGCTTGAAATAAACATGACTACCGTAAAGAATGTGCATTATATTCTTCATGTATAAATGGACTATCCAATACAGAAAGATTTTCTTTATGAAAACTAATAGTTTCTGAGATTAGAGCGCTCAACGAAACATACTCTTCAGCTTTATAATATTAGTGTGATATATTTGATTAACAGCTGCATCTTTAGATGAACACATTAGCAAGCCTGTTTTTCTGTATCTTCTACGATTCTATAATATATATTTTGATTTACATTATATTCCCATGTTAAAATCAATTTAATTTATTTAAATTTTATAATATTACTAGCGGCCCGCCTGCGGCTTCGCCTGCGTGAACTACGTTATTATTAATTTCTATCTCCATGAGTACCTACGTCCTATAAGTGACGTCCATGCAGAATTTAAGACTCCTAGCATTTGTAGTAACGAAGTTTCATACAAACTTTCAACCCCAAAAACTACCCCTCAGAAGTCGAATATTGCAAATTCCCGTCTTAGCGAGCACCTACGTCCTATAAGTAATAAGTTGAGATTCCTAGCACATGTAGTTTCTGAGGTATTATGATGAGTGAGTGACCTTTCGATTTTATATATATAGATACAGATTATTATAAAATATTATATAAGTTTAAATATGAGTAAATATTTAACTGTACAGAATATAAGCGGTAGCTTTGTTGTTAATATCGTGCATTTATCAAGTGTTTTTATACCGACATCAATCATTTCATCATCCGGTGTCAGCCTCGACTGCTGTGCGCGCCATCAGTTTTCATTGTTTTAATAAAACTTTTTTTTTTAATTTGGGAACTTTAAACAAAACAAACAATATTGATAATAACTCTATAGTTGCACCTTATATTATTATTTTTAACTTGATTTTGATATTCGAGTAATTATTAAAATAATATAAATTACTTAATCAACATTCAGACTAAAAAGAAACGCAAAGATAGATATTTTCAGCCTACCCAAAAAAAAAAGAAAATTTCTTTTAATACAATTATTGTAATTTAACATTTTTTAATTTACTAATTACAATCTATATTTTTCCTATCTAAGCTTATGTATTTACAAGAGTCAATGACAAACCTATATGGAGGCTCCTATGTGGAGAAAGCCAAGAAAGCAGAAGTAGGATAACAAGTATAGAATCGTATAAAATATTTCTCGTTGCGGGAAGCCCCGTGAATTAGTTAACAGCCGTGACCTTTCAGCTCGAACCAAGCCGACGTTCGAGAACACGCTGTTATACTTACTATTTAATTTGAACCTCCTTATTCAATTTTTGTCTTACTTAGTTAAGATGAAGAGATGGGCTTTTGAAGAGAATGCAATTGTTAATTTTGTTTTGTTAATTATTTTTTATTATATATACTTTATGCTGTATAAAATTGAAAACATAAGACTAATATATTAAATTAAACATACATTGCTACTCGAAATAGTTTTTTTTATAGCTCGATGTAAGAATCACTGTATAGGTATATAGAAAATTTACTGCCCTTAAAACCTTAAAACCTTTTAACCTTATTTATTGCTGTTTTTAATACACATAATGTAAATTAATCAGCATCATGCTGTGCATATCTCGCATACAGCAGGGTAGGCAGAGAGAACCTAGTGTTGAAACACTCCTTCCCCCATTTTCCGCCAAAATTTTCCAAGCATTGCGTATTGAGTGGTGAATTTCAACTGCTTGACTCCTCGGATGTGCTTTACCTCGAAGACCAGAACGAAGAAAAGAAAATATTAAATATTTAATTTTCTTCAGTGCCAATCGAACTCACAACCGACGCCTCACCGTCACTCCCTCCACCAGCTCCATGCCTGGCCTACATAATAAATGTAACTACAAGTTCCTTTATAACATCAATTAAATAATAATAAAATTAAGTTTTATGGTAATATATTTATAATTCCTTCAATAAAAGCCTATGATCTATATCGATGTATAATTACGTCGACATAGTCACGTCAGTGGCTCGAACAACTTAATAAACCTATTGTTATATGCGAGTCGCTCACGCTTTGGACTAATTTCACCGATAAGTTCACTAGTGGAAAGTCATTACACTACATTCACTTTACATATCGGAACACACAGAAGTTATGCTTATAATTTTCATAAAGGTCACGTTTTTTTTGCATTTTAAAGCTTTTTGTCTTGAGAAAGTGTCTAGACATTCCGTTCTCCGTTTACGCGCGCTTGACAACATTGCTTGTTGAACGGTGAAAGTTAACGTCGTTTTTTATCTTATTAAATGAGGGAAGCCTGTTATGGCCCAGGTAAAGCGTGCGACTGTCAACTCGCCAGGTAACGCGTTCGATTTCAACCCGAGGAAAATTAAATATGGGCACAAAGGTAGCGACGGTTGCTGGTTCGATCCCCACGCGAGGGAATGATTTTTTTTTAAATATTTTCATTTCTTTGCTCTGATAACATCTCAACACGCAATGCTTCAGAAATGTACGGAAAATAGGGAAAAGCTGAAAAGAAGTGGGACAGCGTCAGCACAGGGATGCTTTTATATTACTCATATTTTAACTGGGAACCTACTGGGAACCTATAACCAATGTGTATACAGTCTGACTACTTACAATCCGAAAACATCACAATACATGGAAAATAATATGTCATTAATCGAAAATCATTTATTCACAAGACACAAAGGAGCCGGCGAGCTATGAAACCTTTATACTTATTTATCAAAAGTTTCTTTGATCCATTAACTCGTGCGCTCGTGTTTACGTAACTGAAACGAGCTTAATGTATGTTTTAAAATTAATGAATATGTTACACAATATATCATTTTACTGCAGTTAACTACTTTGTGAGCATTATTACAGGAATTAATCAGCTTCACACTGCTACCGCTTACAGCATAAGTTGGTGTTAACACTCTCCGTTCCCCAACTTTCTGCTGAATTTTTAGAAACATTACCTGTTGAGTGATAGAACTCAACGCTGCGCTTTCTGTCTTAGTGCCACAGGGAAAGAAATGGAAAAATAAAAAAAATATAATTCATTCCTTCTCATGGGGATCTAACCCATATATAGCAACGTGCAAATAGCTGGGTAGAGAGAAACTAGTAATAAAACTCTCTTCTCCCCACTACGTCTAGAAGTTTACGTTGCATGATGTCGTTTGTCTTATTTTACTTATTTAGAGCATGGACAGAAAGTAATTAATTCCCGAGTAGAAATGTGGCGTCCTTATATAAATGAGCTATTTACTTTAGAAATATTTACAGAGACTTTTTTCATATTAATACTAATTTAAACTTATAAAATATACTTTATAGGTATCGTAAAGTTGTTTTAAAACTTCCCTCATGTGTAACAAACCACTTGTTTATCGTAACAGCATGTTCCCGATATTGAGTTAACAAAATGTAAATCGACAAAACGTTAGCGATACTGGCGTTATGTGGCTTCAGGGATAAAAGCGGGACGGACTATGTGACACCACCTATATAATATATTTATATATTAATATACTGGTATATTTTTAAATATATAGTCAAAATTTGGCTGCCGTGGCCTAATGGCACAAGCGTGTAACTATAAGCCAAGACGGTTGTCGTTCGATTCCTATTTGTGGGAACAAATTATTATTTATAATTTTGTTTCAAAAAGGGAAAGGCGTGAAACTCTGTTAACACTAGGTTCTCATGTTCTCTCTATCTATTTTTCTACGTTTTTTTGTAATTTTCCACCCAATTTCGAGACATTTTGTGTTGAGTGATGAAAGTCAACGTCACAGTTACAAGTAGAGAAATTACAATAATTGAACTGATTTTAATTATAAAAAATCGTTTTGTATTAAATAGTCTATTTATTGAAGAAGCCTATGTTACGTTAGGGGAAATTAAATAAAAATAACTCTATCTTTACCTGCCCACGCGATCGAACAAGCAGGTAAAAATTGTACACGAAGCGAAATTTTAAGCAGTTTGAGAATTTCTTACTAAGAATTTGTATCCAATAAATATATCCTTTCAGTGAAATATTATAATACAATTCAATAGATTTACTAAATTTAGTACGAATACAAAGATCGAGCTATAAATAATTCAATGTTACCCAAAAGTCAATACTTCCCGCAACGTTACGTGTAACTCGTGAAAATTCGTGCAGGTTTCCCTAAACACAGTTTTCATTATTCATATACATTTACGTAGCGCGAGCAAATCGTATTCTGTTGTATTTACATTAACAACAATCGAATGTTGTTACATTAACAACAGACAACAGTCGAATGTTGTTCTTCTCCAAGTTGTGGCTTAAAATAGACTATATAGGCTGAGATATGGCTGCAGTAACAGGGCTATAATGGACTAAATTAATATAAGAACTAATAACGATTGTAATAATAATAAGTAACGACATACAGAGCCATCATATATCTCTCCGCAATATATTATAGTGGTCGTTCGTTCGCAACAAAAGGATGAACAAAGTCCGTTGTTATTCCATTAGCTGTCGTACGACCGTCGTAGCTCAGTGGAACAACGAGTGATTGAGAACGCGCAGACGTGGGTTCGATTTCCATTTGGTCTTGAATTATATTTTTTCAACATCACGCCCATAACACAGAAAGCAAAGGGAAGCCCAGTGTTAGGACACTCTATTCCCCCCTTTCCGCCGAATTTTTGAAGCTTCGCGTGTTGAGTGTCGGCTTTTACCTTGGTACCGGAGCAAAATAATAAACATATTAATAAATAATAAATCAATCCTCCACGTGGGAATCGAACTCACAACTATACATTAATTCAGCATATTTTCCTTAGCCACGACGCCCTTAAAATAAATTATTTAATACTTTTATTATTTTATACCCTCTGGAAACAAAACAAAGCACGACGTTAAATACCGCCACTCAACACGCTATGTCCCTAAATTCGACGATAAGTGCGAAACGAAGTGTCTTAACACTAGGTGTCCTCTGCCTTTCTCACTATATGCGGGATAGAGCGTGAAGCTAATAAAAAAAGTGATTACTGTTTCTAAGTGATCAAGGCGCGTCCTCTGTGCCCTCTCCGCTAAATAAACCGTAACCTGAACCACTCTTATATATTTCAGGTGGTACTCTATGAAAGCTCCGTCGAAATTGATACCGTGTTTTTGGTAAGCCTTTAAGATTCTATTTGCTTTACCCTTCGGCGCCCTTGGGATCGACCCGCCGTGTGTGCTTAACGAAAACCTTATTTATACATGCGATGAGTTTTTGAATGGAACTTAAACTATACATTTCAAATTTAACACATTTATTTATATTTGTATAGCTACGTGCGGCATTCCGTATGATTAGCAAGGCAGAGGGAACCTGGGAACCTAGTTTTAGTACAGTCCGTTCACATTAAGACAATTCGAGCGACTTAATGAACATATTACATATTTCATTTCGTCGAGTGGAAATCGAACTCACAACCTTCTGGGCCATGACATAAACACATTTTTTTTATTAAAAACTTCAAATCAAACAGCCTTTTTGTAATATTTAGCTGAAACGAAATGAATGTCGTAATTATAAACGGAAACGAATCTTTAGATTGAAGAAGAAATAAACAAAAACTATAAAGGTACTGCGTTACCAACATTTCATTTGAAAGTCTACGCCGCGCCGTTACCGTTCTATAAAAGTATTGAAGTTTAATTACGGCCTTCTAACGGCACATAATGACGAATCAAAAGAAATGCATTAGAGATCATAAAGTAAGCATTTTATCGTTCGTTTCATCGCAAAAAATAAAAGCGAACGTTAAATCGAGATGAGTTGAGAACAATATTGCTAGTAAACCTTGAGATAGGGGCCTTCCGTAATCGTTATAGGGCATCGAAGTTACTAGGCCAGTCATGGCGTAGGGGTTCAAGTTTGTCACTGTAAACGGTAGTGGGTTCGATCCCCACTCGAGGAAATGAAATATTTATTTAAATTTGTATTTTCATTTCTTAGCTCTGGTGTAGAGGCAAAGCGCAACGTGTAGTTCCGCCATTCTACCCGCAATGATTCGAAAATCTCGGGGGAAAATGGGGAATGGGGTACGAGGTTCCCTCAGCTTACCCTGCTATATGGGGAATATAGCGTGAAGCTGTTTTTTTATAGTATAAGAATTTCGATTAGTATTATCGTGGTCTACGTCTACTAGGCGATTCTAGGCCAGTGGGCGGCCGACGGTGTAAGCACACGCCAGGGAATACACTGAGATGGTGTTTGACGATCAAACACACCAGGTAATCGATTTCCCATTTGTCTTGCCGTTGACAGATCCTATTCATATTATATGAGAAATGTAGCACAAATATGATACTTATTATATTTTGTTTCTTTTTTAATATATTTTTTTGTCTTCGCGGAACTTAATGTTTTCAGGTTCTAGTTTCCCTCTGCCTAAACTAAAAATAAAATATAAATATATTTTTAAAATACATCTACACTGTATAAGGGCTCAGTCATATTAAGATATCAAGAACTTGTCTGAAGAAACACACTCTTCGACTAAAAAGACTGCCACGATAAGATAAAAATTGACAAAAAAAAAAGTTTTAAGTTAAGTTTATTTAACCAGTATGTAAACAGAAACTGATATTATTAAGAATGCTCTTGTTAAAAGTTTTACATCTATAAATGAATTATATTCCCAATCCTTATGGCTATACATATAAATAGCGTTATATTTACTGTCTTTGATTTTTACTTTTTTTTAAGTAAAAACCTAATGATTTTCAGCTTCACGCTGTATCACGCATTTAGCATATAGTAGATTAGACAGAGGAAACCTAGTGTTAAGGCACTCTGTTCCCAACTTTTCGCAAGATTTTCGGGGCATTGCTTGTTGAGTGGCAGAACTCAACGAGGGGTTTGTCTAGAGAGCAGGAAAATATTAAATATTTAATTTCTTTGAGTGGAAATCTAACAGATAACCCATGCGTTTACAGACACACACTTATATTTATGTTTAAATATAGATAAGTAAATACAAAGTAGTTAAAAAAAATATTTAAATATATCTAACTCTTATATTTGATTACGATATCGGTTCAAACTTTCAAAGTTCACTTACAGGGCGCACACTTAAACGATTTCGGCGCTACAAAGCTCGAAAAAGGAACTTTTATCTGCTCTTTTTTAAGTACTCCGGCGCGGGCGGTGGTCTCGTAAAACAATGTAATAAATTAGACCTTTTGATGCCTCAGACTTTTTAACGTACGCTCAAAGTTAACTGACCCGTTTAAAATCTTTTTTTTTACATAAATCATTTAACTATGCTTGCTCTTTGAAACGGTAAAGCTTCACTCGCCTGTGTTATATCTAAATGCAAAATTACAAGTAGTTTATAGGCAGTAGCGCAGCCATTATTTTTTATATGAAGTTTCCTTTCCCTTGTAATCATGCTCCTAATTAGCTAATACAAGGATGAATGTCCGCAGCCGTTGCCACAGTACAGCTCACGCCTATTTCCGGAATTCCCCGAGTAAATAAAGTACAGACTGTAGTACTGAAGTAAAAACACGTGGCTAATAGTGTCGCACCGCTAACCGCCTGCCAACCACTCTGTCGCCCGACTTTAAGCCGTAACGCAACTTGCAAGGGTGAAATTTACAAAATGGTAAAATTACAACTACTTGGTATAATGCCAAATGAGTATACATTAACTATAACACCGTACTATCTTGTATAATAAAACTTTATACAGTAGTACGGCTCTACCCCCGATACTTGCCGTACCTGCTCGTAATAAACCATTTAATTGTAGATAAAACATTTTACCAAGTTTTCCTTTCATTTGCATAAATAACACGTGCAAATTGTGTTTTTCATTTAAGCGACGGGTGCGGTCGACGTGACAACTACATATATACACTACGAAAACGGCTTTAATTAACTTATGTAATACTAGCGATTAACTCGCAGCTTCAGTCGCGAAATCATGATAATATTCGTGTTTTTAATTATATTCTAGAGCAGTGTTTCCCAACCTTTTTTAGCCCGTGCCCCTACCTTAACATTTCTAAATTTTTTATGCCCCCATACACAATTTTTAACCTTTAAAAATTGTTTTGTTTCCTTAAGAATATATTTTTTATTAATTGTTTTATTAATTATTTTTTATTTAGGGGCAATTAAGCCCCTCTTAATTATCAAATTGCCCCCCTGTGGGGCGTGGACCTCACGTTGGGAAACACTGCGCTAGAGCCTGAAACGTTTTTTTATTACAAAATATTGTATATCCTTTCTAATACCTCTGACAATATGTAAAGTTTCATGATAATCGGTAGAGTCGTTTTGGCGTGATGGCGTAACAAGCAAACAAACATTCACAAAACATCGGTGAGGTCAGGAAAAATAGACTCACTGACATGGCAAAGGCTGGCTGAACCCCCCTGCCGAATACTGCGGTCACAGAAAAAAGTGATCGCATTGCTTGAATGTGGGGAGAAATCTCCCTTTGCCCAACTTGACTCGATCCTCCGAAGAGTTCGGGAATGCACGCCGCAAGGAGCCCCTAAGACCATAAGCGTAGACGCAATGAGGGTCTACCCTCATTGCGTCTATAAGGTTCTAACCTTATAGAGGCAGCATAGCAAACTTCTACGAATGCCTCAAGGTCGCCCACAAACACCAGCTAGTCGTCTACGAAGACAGGGGGGAATGCCTTGACTTCCTAAAGGCAAAGAAACATCTACCTTCCCCCTCAACAGAGGCTCCAACCGAAACGCCGAAGCAGAGCGGATCCGAGAGGCTGCAAGAGAAGCTGTACCCCGAGCCATCCACAAGCAAGACCAACACACCCACCCCCAAACATAACATCTCGAGGACTTTGGCGAGGGCCATTCTGGGAGTCGTCTCTCCAAGGGAAAAAGAAACCCCAAAATGCTCTGCCTCTAAGGCTGACATTCCGGGAGTCGAAGAAACTCCAAAATGTTCTGCCTCTAAGGCTGCGCGCCAAACTAGCACGCAAGAGAGAGAGGTC
>HE671137.1:66123-76378 GCA_000313835.2 Heliconius melpomene melpomene | reverse complement strand
TATCGTAGCTTATCTTGTGTACCTTTTGTGTTGAAACCGTCGTTAAAACCCATAGCATTTGAAGAGATGGCGCCATTAACTTTCTTAATTTCTTTTTTAAAACTGCATGACGCACTCATATTGATATTACGCACATCCGCTTCATCTTGGGATACAATTTAAGTGTATGGGGCAAATTAATGAGGTATTTAATTCCGGAGAAAATGCCGCCATGTTTGGATTAATCAAAACTTCAGATGACAGCACATGTCATTATTTGTGAGGGACTGGAATTTTTAAATACTTTTAGTTTTTTTTTTCAGTTTAAAGCTCTATCCCACCAGCATGTAGAGCATAGAAAGCCTAATGTTAAGATACTTCGCTCAATAGTCTCTTTCTTCTGGAAGCATTTTGTGTTAAGTGGCGAAACTCAACGCCGAGTTTTGCCTCGAAACGACAATGAAGAAATAAAAATATAAAATATTGCATTTCTTCAAGTGGGGATTGAACCTGTTGCCTTTAAATTCACATGTGCCTCTACACCACGACTGATGCCAATATTTTTGTTATAGTTAAACAGCTATTACTATATATACTTAAGAAATCTTTGTCACTATTAAAATTACATCAAACACAGTATAAAATTCCAAACCATGTAATTATTAGACCTAGTTAGCTTATTGAACCTGTCATTTAAATATACCTAAGTACTCTTCAACCAGTGCTGCGTATCGTGCGAACGCGTCATAATAGAGGATATTATAATAAACAGGCGGGTCCCCCTCGTCCTCCCTAATAAATATTAATGTATGAACTTGAGCCCCCACTGTGGACCGATGCTGGTCCATTGACACTCAATTTAGTACTTTTTGCTGAATGCACTGATATGCTCTCGAGCTAACGTTGTTCTTAAGTTATTCAAGAACTTTGTTTTTGATTAGCAAGGCTTTGTCAATAGAAGCATCCCTTTTGTAGGAAATTTTTGGAGTGCACGTGTTTTTAAGTAAATATAGGTATGTTTTCTTTTTCTTCAGCTTCACGCTGTATCCCGCATGTAGCAGGGTAGGCAGAGGGAGCCTAGTGTTAAGGCACTCCGCTGCCCACTTTCCCCTATGGCACATGCGCCCGACTGGGCCTTACTTTTGATGAAATATATAGGTAAGTACAATGAAAGTAATATGGTAAAATATGTAATTATTAAATAAATTTTAAATTATATATAGTCTCATGGCATTTCTAATACCGAATTTACATAACCAAAGTCCGCTTTCAAATAACACATTAAGAAGTTGTAACTTTTTGTCTCATAAATATAACATCCCTACAAACTAACGTCCCTCCAAAATAAAGAATTAAGTACTTTCAATAAATATACAACAATGGGCACACAATCATATTTGCTTTTTAATTTTTATTGAAGTCCTAGTACACAATGGGCACACTTCGTTAGTGCCGGAAAGGTCACGTGTCCTAAATACAGAGAGAGGGTGGACGAGAACACTTTTCCTATAAGTTTCCCACGCTACCCCCTGCAATGGTAATGATAGTATGGGAAACCATACTTGTTGATTTTGTTCCGTAGTCGTCCCACACTGTCAACGTTTCCGGGGCGAAATAACAATAAAATTAATTACATTTTATATTTAGGATGTTCTAACTTGTGCTTAAAACAATGGTAAAACCATTATAATTATGATTATAATTAAGTATATATATATAATATGTAAATATTAATTCTAATGAACGTAAGTTTATCTGTTACGCTTTCACGTTAAAACTACTCAATTGATTATCATGAAACTTTTAACATATATTATTAGATGTATTACAAAAGACATAAGATACTTTTTATTAAAATACACATTTTTTCTTTTAAATTGTTATGGCTATAATATAAAAACAAGTTTAAGTGAGCGAAGCCACCTTTGAGTCACAGTTAATTACTGACATTACCTAATCGTAGTTCGTAGTTACTACAAAAATGTTATAAAATCAATAATTTTTAGTTTCGTTTGCCCTAATAGGTACATTTATACATATTTAAAAGAATATACAAATATTCGATTCCTATTATAATCATTCGATGAAATATTCAGATAATTTCAAGATTTTCTGAACCAAAATGTTTGAAAAATTTAAATTCAGATCAAATTAAGGCTAATTTCGCGCATGCAATCGAATATCGCGTCAAAGTGGATGCCTATTAGGCAAATTGTCTGTTAGACGTTCTGACTTCTGCCCGAGGCTAAGATATAAATTCTAAATGCCTAGAATCTATTCAAGCAACAAATTTAAAATTCTACTAAGATGCCAATTAAAAAAAATATATAAATTTACATAATTTGGTTGTGCATGCGAAATTATATTCTGAGATATGAATCATATAAAAATAATTAAAGCAAAAACATGTCTACATATTTAAATTATTAAGTTGGAATAAGTTAACTTTGTATATTTTTAAAATAGATTTTTTTGTACTAGCACCTCATTAATCATTTTTATTGGTTATTAAATTAAACAAGTTTATCTTCTTTTTTATATTATCTGAAACATGTATAACGATAAAATAATATATAATGAGGGGAAAAAAGGGTGTTAGCACTAGGTTCCCTTAGCCTACCTTATACTTACATAAACTAGAAGTTATAAATACGTAATTAATATTTTCATATGTCAAAGCTCAGTAAATCAGAATCATCTAGGACAGGGGGCAACAATGGACAAAATAGGATGATATTACACGAAATAGTTGTAATTAATATTAATTACAATTTATAGATACCTCTACTGTAAGGTAAAATAAAGTATTCTTTGTTTAAATATCCTGATTATATTTTTTTTTGTTCAAATTTCAAGCAGTTATTATTTATGCTTATCGATATGTAAATAAATGAAAATAATAAAAAACCATACCTGCCAGTCCAGTCGCATTGGTCTCCAACAGTTCCCGCCTTCGCTACGCAAATCAGACTAAAAACAGTCCAAAACACTAACTTTACAGCCATTTTTTACAATAATATTAAGTCTATTATAAGAACGAGGGCTCTTATTAATCACAACATTACACTATCAAAGTCATTATTAAAATTTAATATTTTGACATAAATAAACAAAACATTTTAAAAGCGAACGTAAACGGCAATCTCGCTCTACCTTCAAATCTACACTAACGTAACTTTCGACGTTTAAAATTGAAGTGCGACAAAGACAGACAGCTTCATTTCTACAGCATCCACATTTACATCCAATAGGAGTAAAAGAGATAGCAATAATAATATTACAAAAAGTAAACAGGAGTATATAGCTGTCTCTCTTTATTATTTCATAGTATTTTGTGCCTTAAGTCCATGTAATAAGGTTTAAAAATAAAAAGGCGCGTAAAATGATTTATCGCAGCTTTTTCGAAATGGCGGGAAAGATACGTAGGCTTTTAACAACAATCTTGTAGCTTTCGGCTATTATAGTCCCGTTTTATTTTAATTATTAAAAGCTCGTTGTATATGCAAAACAGCATTGTTTTTAAATTTAATTTTCCTTGTTGTATTTTAAAATGATGAGTAATGTCCTTAGTCTTGGCAATATTTTTTTCTCCCTTTTTTAACTTCACGCTCTATCCCGCGCTTTGCCGGAGCGAGAAAACAACCTCGAATGAGAATCGAATCCACAACCTGTCGCAATTATAGTCTCGAGCTTGTACCCCGCGACTGGCCTGTCTACATGACTTTTTGTAAATGCGAAATATTGCATGACTTACATGAAAAAAATATATAGGTATTAAATGTTTTAATTTAATTATAAGAAAAAGATCCGTAATTTCAAGTCAGCCACAAAATTTTATAGGTTTCTCTTCAATAACTATAATTCTGGTAAATAATATCTATACAATTATGATTGATTTATTACCGTGCAAAAATAATGCAATAGCCTGACCAATTAATTTTAAAACATATCTAACAGATATTTAAGCAATTTTATCCTTTATTAACTAAATATTTAAGGGTCCAATCTCCACGCGTAAGTTTTCGCTTGAGTTGCAACTTGCAACACATCATCCCTTATTTTTTTTACCATGATCTGGCACATTGTTTACATTTTTTGCGCATAACCTTTTAGATGATGCCTACACCCAATATATGTAATTATAGGTTAAAAATAGCTTTTTTGTAAATTACAAATGACTCGCTTACCTTTAATGGTTTTGTAGTTAACTATTAACAACACTATTTTAGGGTTTGTAAAGAAAAAAAGTTTTATTTTTTTGTTGTTAATACAGAGTGAAGCTATCAACCTGTAATATGCACATAGCAGGATAGGCATAGGAAAAAGAAGAGGGAAAACAGTGTTAGGACACTCCGTTCTTATAAAGACATATATATATTTTTGTAAATCTTATAGACATTGTAAAGCATTTTGCTCCGCATAAGCGCCATAGTATGTAAAGCCTAAAGAAAACAAATCAACAATTAAGTAAAATAAATCTAACGATTAAAACAAAAGATATATCAAATAAGCAAAGGTCAAACTCAAATTATAATTCTTAACTATTGTAAAATCAGGAACGTTATCATCACGTGTTAGCATATTATGTTTGCGTAGAGATAAACAAAACCAATAGTCCTTGTTTGCTCGTAAGATAGCCGCATTGTCACCCACTCGCCTTTCTTGGGTTAAATGCATTAGCTACAAAAAAAATCATTCGCTTTTTTAGGAAACTAGCGATAGGGTCGCGGGTTCGCCTGCGAAATTGCAAAGACTTTCGAATTTCGTATGTAGGTATGTACCTATTAGAGACTCACACGCGGCTTCGCCCGCTTAAACTTATTTTTATATTATAACTAAAGGATATAATATATTTTTTAATAAAAATTATCTTGTCTTTTCTAATACCTCTAAGAACCTACCATTTATTTTTTGTTTTCTTAAATATGTTTCATTTTGATTACAGGTAAAGTAAAAGCATTACGTAAGTTAGTAGTAATACTTGTTTATATAGTATTGTTTGAAACAAACGCAAGGATTCCATCACTAAACATAAATAAAACAGGGAGTTTTTTTAATAACAAGAAAAAAATAACTCTTTTTTTCGTCCTCAGGCCGATTGAGGGGCAATATTGTGTGAATGTTTATATTATCGGCTATAAAAATTCTAAACCTTCTCCAGTAAGTTTTTGTGTATAATTATATTTTTCAATTCATGGATTTTTTGATAATGATAATTAAGAACGTATACGTGTTTAAACACAGTAGGTATACATTTCCAAATATAGATATGTTTAAACATTAAATAATCATTAATTTAATTATTTATTTTATTTTATAGATAGATATGTTAAGAGGTAAGACAACGAAATTTCGATTGTTAAGTTGCTTTGTATGTTAGAACTTTTTACTGTAAAGTTTTCTTGGACTTTAAAAAATATAGCGTATTGAGATAATAGACCGTCTACATATTTAATTATTAGATATGTTAATTTCTTATAATAGTCGTTAAATTACATTAACATACTTAAATAGATCATTGTAACTCAGTGCGACTACGTTTGGAAAAGTCTGTTCTGGGTTTGAAAATTACTCGGAGAAATGAATTATTTTCATTTCGACGAGTAACAAGAGCGACGGTAATTTTTGATAGTTGATCGAAGACTCAACATGCAATGTTTTGAAAATAGGGCGATAAATGGAGAAAGGAGTGTATTATTATTAGGGTCCCATTGCATTCTTTAGGAATTGGCAAGCAGCATAAAGCTAAGAAAAATTGAAAGAGTCAATGCCATTTGTCTCAGTACCTATTAAATGTAAATAGCAAAATCAATATACATTTAGATATGGTAAGTTTATCGTAATATCTTTCTATTAAGTATGTGAAAAATGGGAAGCCAAAAATATCATGCTCTTCAAAGCTAAAGACCAGTAATATATCCAGAATAGCTTCCGTTGGCACGAGCAATCTTCTTTCTTAATATCTGTGTTCTTTTATATAATTTTAATCTGGTTACGTTATTTTTGGTTTGTTATTCATGCGATTCGTACGTTACCGTAATACAAATAACACTTGTTGCTTTCATAATTTTAAAATATTTGTATTGAATTAATATTAAAAATATCTATAATTTTATATATATTATTAATATAATAAACTTTCTTTATATAATAAATTGTTTTTATCGAGAAAATAATAAATTTAATCATATTACTGAACTGAAGGGATATTTGACATAAACTGTCACTTTGACATCTGTCAGAATTTGTATTATAGTTACAATTATAACCTATACTAATTGTTATTGTTAATATATCATTTAAATTTAATTGGAAATGTTCCGAATTTGTCACCAAAATATATGCCTCTTTAACAAATCTATTATAACTTGTACCTCAATAAAAGATGTTGTGTCAAAATCTATTAAATTTTCGCCAAAATATACAATACGGCATTTTGCGAGTGGAGAAAAAGAAAATAATAAATTGGAACGTATATATTATGGACCACTTACGCCACAAATAAGAGCTGTGAAATTATTTTCAGTGGGTTCCAGTGCCCTAGGATTAGCGGCACAACCAATAATATTACGTGAAGCTAACACTATAGGAAGTACATCCCTGTTAATAGCTATTTGCTCTGTTGTCGGATTCTTTACATTTGTAACTCCACTATTATTACATTTTATAACAAAAAAATATGTAACAGAAATCCATTATGATCCTGTGACTCTTACTTATAGAGCAACTACATTAAGTTTCTTTTTGACATCTGTAAAAGTAAGCACAAGTGTATTTTTATATCAATTTGCATAAATTTACGTATTATGTAATCGTTTTTTGATGAAATATGAGATCAATGTAAATTAAAAGATATTAAAACAATTGAAAAGTATGCTAGTGGGAAGTAGAAGTATCTATACTTAAAAAAGGAAGATACTGTGACAGATTACCTGGTAAAATATCAGAATGTTTGGCCATTTATAATGCAGTACTGGTAGCAATGCTGTTGTTTCCATCAGTCAGAGTTTATTTGGCTAAATCTACAGAATATACAGAAAGGCAGGTATTGGAAGGTCATTAGCATTTGGAGCTCCATTCTCTTTGGCTACCTTGCTAGAAAAAATCATGCATATTACTTTCCATAAAAAGACCTATTTATACTAATTATTAATTTCAACAATTTCAATTATTAATATAAGACATGAGAATGTTGACATTGTGATTTTTTTTGCAGTTGGACTTTAAAGTTGAAGATGTAGTTGTACCCGATATTCCTGGAATGTTTACTACAATGCATGCCAAAGGCAAACCTCTATTCATTGAAGCAAGACACTTTTCAGACCCTCTACATTATGCAAAAATGATGGGGTATGATAAACCTTTAGATTTCAAATTAGGAGAGAATCCTGAAGAAGATAATAATAAGTAAATATAGTTTAGTTTAAAATTGTTATTTATATTGTGTTAGTTGTTAATGAAATAAAAATTATTATCTAATATATTTTATTAATTTAAGTCCTGTGTATCAAATTTATAACACTATTATCCACCTTGCATCATTCACATTTGTATGATGAAACTAAATGATGCATATAAATAATATTAAGAGGCCATCATGGCGCATGGGCACAAGCCCACGTGATTATGGAAGCATGATGAGTGGTGCCGCACTTTGCCTCAATACCAGAGCAAAGAAATAAGAATATAAACACATAAATATTTCACTTCCTAAAGTGGGATCGAAGCCACAACCGTCGCGTTACAGTCACATCCTTGTGCCGCTGCGCTACAACGGCCTCTAAATGCTTTATTGTGACTTATTTATATAATGGTGTTTACATATGTGAACTACAATGTTGTATTTCTGCAGTGCACTTCTCTTAAAGTTATATGATGATGATCATAATTGTCGTTATTTAAGGCCAACTAAGAACTAAACCATAATGTTATATAGCCTATAGCACTCCTGTGGAATCTAGCTTTCATATAAAACAAAAAAATAAATCTGACCAGTAGTTGCAGAGATCTTAGCATTTAAACAAACTTCCACTTTATTATATTAGGAGATATAGATGAATAACACTTTATTTTTGAAATAAAAAACTAATTGTTAATATAATATATATATAATTAATATTAAAAATAACAAATTCACATGGAAAGATGACATTTTTGGCTGTAACTATAGAAAAAAAAAACAACAAAAATCAATTTAGTTGACTAGAGATAATATTGCTTTTTAAGTGTGAAAACCAAAATATACAATTATAAATTAAATAATTGCATTATATACATAAACACTATTTAATATATTTTTTTAATATTACAATATTTACATTATTGGCTGGAATGTTGTTCTGAAGAAAGTATTTATATTTTGTGATAAAAAAAAAGTTTAAATTAAAAATTGTAAAAAAGAAGCTTACACTAGTGTTAAAAAATAGATAATTTAAACATGACATTTAATATCCTTAAACTTTAATTAATTAATGCTATAGTCAGTAACGATTTCATATTAGCATAGAAGACGGCATAATACTATAATTAATCGTTTACTTAGTAAATTACCGCACCTGATTTTGCATTTTCCTATTCAAAGTATAATACTAAATAATTCGAATATTTTGCCTCAAAAATCATATTGGCCTATTAAGCTCTTAGGCCTGTCACATTTAAAATGTATTATGATAAGATTCTCAACCATTACCTACCATCTTGTGTATTAACACATATTTAATACAATTTTATTTTATATAGTAAATAATTTGTATATATAATAAAATAGGTAGTTTACTATTATTATATTTTTACATAGTTTATTTAGTACAACTCACAACAATATAGTGCTTGGTTCGGCTGTCACTATTTTGTCTGCATTCCACAATTTGACCAATTCAGATACAAATAATCAACATACTTTCATGATTAAACCCTATTTATCCGAATCTTTTAAGCTTATTATCATTTTTTTGTTGAGGCGTCGTCGGTGCAATTCAACGTTTTGTCTAACAAAGCTGGAAAATTATATTAAAAAAATATCATTCCACCACGATGAGATCAAACCCAAAATCCACGCGATTATAGAACTATTACTCTGACTTCCATTGCGCCTATTTTTAATTTTTAAATATATTATACATTTACAGTTATTGTGCTAAAACAAAGTTTATTGGAATGTATTATAATATGGTATTGTATAAATTTAAAATATTAATGCATTAATTTCTGTGATAATGATTAAATATAAAGATATGAATGGATAAAGGTAAATAGAATGTGGCATTTTCATATATCTATAATAAACAAATGTTTTATTATTTTATGAATTTCAAACTTATGACACATTCATTATCTTTATCCACCCATGTCTTTAATTACTTTTTTTTTATACAATAATACAGTTTTTTTCCTATAAAGCATTAAAATTTTAAATCTACGTTCACACATAAAACAGTCAACAGACAGACATATTTAGAAAAAAATAAGCTGTATACTCCCACAATACTACAAAATCACGCTCAGGTACCAGGGCCGAACGAGTCTAGAGGAGTTCAATCGTAGTGCAGCGTGTTATCAGCCAGGGAGTGCATGGTGGGGCAGGTCTTATCATCTATGGCCTCTAGGGCCACAGCCCGAGCACGTGCTCTGGACCGCCATTCCACGCGGCAGAACGCTGCAGTGCCTAGAGAAGCAAGTACTGCTAGCACACCTAGTTGTACTGATAGCGGAGCACGAGACGAGTAGAAGAAACACGCGGCCGCCGCTAGTGACTGTGGACGGAAAAAATATTTAGAAATAGAATCCGAAGAAGAGTTCCGTATTGGGCCTCGCCACTCAACACGCGATGTCTCGCAAAAGATAGGATGAAAGTGAAGGATGGAGTGTCTTAATATTAGGCTCACTTTGCCTTCCCTATTATATTTTTTCATATCACGCAGAAAAGTATCAAATAAAAAAAATTATTGCAATGTATATTTAATTAAATATCCTATTACAATCAATATTTAATAAAAAAATGCATACCTGAGTGAACTTGAACAGAGCGAAGGCAGAAGTACTATTATCGGCGTACTTCCCACCCAACATAGAATATATCTGAGTATTGTAACACGCGTCACCAAAACCCAATAGAAAACTGCAGAACATCGCTAAATATGGTGAAGGATTAATATATGAGGTGTCCATGGTGTCTCCGAAAGGCGCGTTATTGGGTAAATTGATGAAGATAAGGAAGAAGCTCGTCATGTGAATTAGATAACCCATAATCACTATGGGATCGCGTCCCCTCTCGTGG
>HE671137.1:17905-56992 GCA_000313835.2 Heliconius melpomene melpomene | reverse complement strand
AAATTAAACTGGGATATGCAGTGGCGGGACAGAACGCCGCGCTAAGCTTAGTCACTAGAGTGAGAAAAATGAAAATAATAAATATTCCCTTCCTCTGAATGGGAATCGAAGCCACAGCCATTGCGTTTACCATCATACTCTTGTGCCACTGGGCCATGACAACCTTAATTTTTTTTAACTTTTTTCTCTTTTTTAAAAACTTTAGTACAATTTAGTTGTAATGATGAAAGAAACATTTCAAAGCTAAGAAAACTAATATTACACAACCAAAGTGTGTAATAAACAATGTAAATTCCCTGAAAGTAAATTACTTGAATAGCAAGTGTTATGTAAGCTTTTATACTTTACTTAAAGCTATTGCTGTGTAAAGTATATGCATTTAGATGCTAACTAGTATAATGTGATTTTTTTTTTAAGAAATAAATAATAATTTGATGAATATGTAAAGCATTTTTTTTATATTCCAAATAATATTGCGTATAGTAAAAAGTACAAAATATATACCATATTACTATTCTATTACACATACATGCCTTTTATGTGTATAGGAAAAGTTTTAAGTACTAAACTAATCAAACTGTTCATTGTTCCATAGAATCCTTTTAAATATTAGGATTTCAAATGAGAGTATTTTTAACAATAAACAAACTGCTTGTTATATATTATATATGTATATAAATTTATGGTGTTAGATAAAATTTATTTAACCAAAGAATTTTTTACAACCTTGCAATTCACTTATATTGTACTAAAGTAGATTTATGAAATATTGCCTAGTTAAATAATAGAAATTTCTTTAATGAAGTAAATTAAAATATATTGTTACACTTTATATTATAAAAGAACTATTAGTGAGAATATATATTATAATTTTCTGAATAAATATTACTAATAACATTTGACAGTGTAAATTTATCTATTAATTTGGTAAAATAGTATAACTAAATATTTTTTTATCATCAGTACAAAAATTATATAAAAACAAATTCATCAAATGAAGTAAACTTATATCACCACATAGCTGAAGTAAAGGTGGTGTGAAGGTTGAAGTGTGAAAGTATTGCATTCCATTGTATAGTATTTCAAAATTTTAGATATAATTTATCTAAATTAAATTTAAAAACTACATTATTTAATAAGAATTATATGTCTCAACACTAGCTAAATAATATTTTGAAATTTGCCTCATGATTTTTTTTTGATAATAAAAGTAAATAAAAAATTCTCAATGGGATACAAATAAGGCTACTTTTGATTAGGAATATTTTTTTATAAACTTACCTCTATATTACCCATAGTTTGGAATGCCGTAAACACAAACATAAATCCGAAACCAAGTAATATTACATTTAAAAATTTTCGCTCCATTTTGATTTATTTATTTAAAAATAATTTACAAAAATCTGATTAATATTTCAAAATAATGATCACCGAAATATCTATCTATTTAAATATACAAAAAACACTCCGCATCAGTATGCGTTTACGTTAATAATGTTAATACTTAATAACAAATTCTAGGACCATTCTCTGAATATCTAAGCTCCCTCCACTGTTTGTAATCGACATTTAATTTTCTTCGTATAAGTTTTCTGTTTTCACTCTTATTATCAAAGCCATAATATCTATATTACAAGGATTTTGTAATGTAATATCCACGAACTGCAACACGCTCAAAAAATAAATAAATACACGTCAAATGTTTGTCATACCAAAGATAAATAATATTTTATAAAATTCAACAGATAAAAAAATGTTACGTAAATGGGCTCAAAAGTCAAATATGGTGTATTTTTAAAAAAATCATATAGTATAGTAATAATTTAATACCGTATAATTTAAATGAGTAACTTTTGGTATGGTGATAAGATTGTCAGTAAATTCATAATATTAATGTAACAATAATATTTTTTATTTTGAATTTCAGCACATATTTTCTATTGCTATGTTTTTACTTATTAACCATCTGTTATTATTTATTAACCATATTTAAGAGACAATTGTATAACAATATACTTTGTTATAAAAAACCTAGACGTATTTTTAAAAAAATATATATATTTAACAAAATCTATAATTTATCAAATTATGTATCGTGTAAATATTTTCTTTTTTATAATTTTCCATTTTTATATGATATAAATAATTCCATCGGGCAACATTGAAAACTCAGGAAATCCCGATATCATAATGTTCTTACATAGCAAAATCGATCTTAATGCAACGTATTATAGTATACTTTAATATAAAAAGTGTAATGTTAGTGTGGATTTTTTTAAAATTGTAATTACTATACGTGCACTCATAAAGTCATCACGTTCTATAATCCATATAGAATAGATTGCGAATCGATCGTTGTAGTCTTTGTAGATATTGTGTCGAATTACTATCTACATTATCTCTATTTATCAAGTGATATTGATTCCAGCATAATATTAATACTGTTTTAAAGTGATCAAGGTAAGTGAGGTAAAAATCTTCCATAAGTGAATTCTGGCAAAATAATATAACGCATTAATGGTAATTGTGTATCACATCACCAAAATCCTTAGAAATTTACAGAAAATATATAATCATTGAATAATTTGTATTTTGTTTAGTAGACAGCAGCATTACAATGGCGAAAAACAAAGTAAATAAAAAGTAAGTCATCATTTTATAGTAGTAACTTGAATAAACTATACAATCTATTAATTTTGTAATTAAATTATTTTTTAAAACAATAACATTAAATATAATAAGAAAGCGGCAAATGTATTAAGCAAACAAATTAATTATTCAATTTAGGATGGGCTTAGCAGGAGTGGAGCTTCCTGAATGTCCTGTTTGCTTGGAAGTAATGTCATCACCAATATTCCAATGCCAGTCTGGCCACAGTCTTTGCAATACCTGTACAAGTAACTTATGCCCACCAAATTGTCCCATTTGTCGTCAACCAATGACTCAAATGAGAAATTGGCAACTTGAAGACTTGATTGCAAAGGTAAGTCAAAGTTATAATTACTGTTGGTTGATATTAATTGTATTTCATACTTAATACAATCATTAGTATTAATTATATATAATTATAATTTCAAAATGGTTTTTCATTTATAGAGCTGTCTTTTAATTTTATGGAATTCAAGTAACATACATAAAATAGACATTTAATTCTATTGATGATGTTTAATGTAAACCATTATTTATAATTATAAGGAAAAACCACACGGATATGGTTACTATGTGTATTTAGTTTTACATTGTATTCTCTAGCTGTATATAAGTATATATCATTGTAAATGCTATTTTAATGATGTGTGCATTGCTTTTTATATATTATAGATCTGATTGAAATGTATTAATTATTATTAAATTTGTTAGCTAAACAAATTATTTGGTCATGCCCATTCTATGAACATGTCTTAAGGTTTTGTACACTAAAGAATATTTGTGATAGATAAATAAATAATTATAATAAAAGTTAACAATGAATAGTTTTTTTTAAATAATCAAGTATTATTTTGTAATTGAATTTTAATGAACTGTTATAAGTTACTAATATTTGTCTATGTTATATAATTAATATAAATTAATATTTCAATAGGCGACAGTCGCTTGTCCCAATAAAGCTCTTGGTTGTGTCTTCACCATGATTTCTAAAGATGTTGAACAACATGTTAAGGAGTGTATATTCCGTGAAATGCAATGTCCTCTGGGCATTGTTTTTGGCAGATGCTCATGGTCAGGTAATACCATATTATAATATTCATTATTTGTTTATCTTTACTTTTCTAAACCAACAATGAGAAAATTAATAAATTTTATGTACCTTGAAATGTTATTACACACTTGGAAAAGAAAAATATGATTTTTAGAAAACAAAACATTTGATAATTTTAGCAGAAATGAAGAAATAGTAAAATAATTATAAAATCTAAATATAATTTATCTATCTTAAATGATGAATAAGATAAATTAAGAAACTCAGTATATTGAGTTTGAGTTCTACCACTCACTTAACACCTGAAGAATCCAGCGGAAAGGAGTGGAGCAGTCGTAGCAGAAGTTCCCTCTGCTTATTCAGACATAGCATGAAGCTATGAAAAAACAATAATTCTCAAAATTTTTTACGTTTTTAACTATCAGTGTTACGCTTTTTCTTGTTTAGCACGGTAAGCAATGTCAAGATACTCCTCTCTAATCTACGCCCAAACTTTAAGACAATGCGTTGTTTATGTCAGAATTAACGGGGAAATGATTATACATAATTTAAATATGTTTAACCCTCTTTATATAAAGCAGATATGGAACCCACAACCACAATTGTCCTCTATGTCATAATGACATCTAATTACGAATTACTTGACACCAATAAATATATTTAGAAACTGCTATATCTACTACTATAGTGAAAATATTATAAATATGATTACAGGCAAACTAAAAGAGATGCTTGATCACTTCAAAGAGCGCCACCCTTTGCATTGCAATGTCAATACTAATAATGATATTCATCTTAAGAACATATCTACTACTATGGATGAGCGATTTATGTATCTTGTACCACAAGGAAAGTATTTATTTATATTGTCTATAAAAATCGATACCTGCCAAAATCTGGCATACTGGGTAATACAACTTATAGGAGGCAAGAGAACTGCTCAGCAGCACACATATGAGATACAAATTACAAGTACACAAGATGCGAGACGTAAAGTCATTTTTACTGATCAGTGCTTCAATGATGCTTTTGATATTAATGAAATTTTTCGCCGAGGAAAATGTGGTATTATGCCTCTTAATATGTTATCCAACTTTATCAATGATGGAAAGTTGATGTTTAGATTTGACATAAACAGACACCAAAATAACTTTAGACATCGAGACACGAGTAAAGGACCAGCTAATGTTAATAAACAATCACAAAGAGACCCTACAGGACAGCAACCTATGCCAAAGTGTCCACCATCAGCAAATCCTGGCAATAACATCAGATCTAAAAGCCCATTTGCATTCAAAGGTCATCAAGGACAACAACAAAAGTTTAAGGGCCCTAACCATGGCTTTAAAAAGCATAACAAAAATTCTTAATTTTGCAATACGTTTTAAATACTTATTACCCCTGTAAAATGATAATTGCTATAAGTATTTTCACATTTATTAAATAACCTATTTTTAACTAATGAATTGATGTGCAAACACTATCGAATATAGCTTCTACTCTTCAATATAAATTGGGATTAATTCTTATGATAAATAATGTTAATATTTTATCATCTAATAAAAGTTATGAATTTATGTTATTTGTTAATTTGTGGTATAGAAAAATAATATGTTAGTTTTAAGTAAAAACTATTCTTATGTATTTTAACATTCTTTAGTCAATAAAGTACTTTAAATATACATATAAACTTGCATAAATTTTTATTTTCGCGAAGTGTGTGAATGTATAGATAGATAGAATGGCAGTTACTAGCAAAGATTTCACTATGGAAAAAGAAGAACGTGCGTAAGTTAAGGCATGCCGAAAGAATGATTGCTGAAAAAATGGCAAAAAAAATTTATGAAGGAAGAGTAAGTGGTTCGTCGAAGAGTAACGTCAAACAAACTGCCACTCGGCAGGGAGGCTTTTGACGTTCGAAAACAAAATATCGATAATAGTGGAGATTTGTCATATAAATACATCAAAGTTGTATGCTGAGGTAGATGACAGTGAATGAGGTGAAAGAGATGGAGAGACCATGATGTTTGTTGCTCCATTCTCTCTAGCTAGCCCACTAAGGAAAAATCGTAAGACGTGTAACTAGACCTACACGCATTAGTATCATATCTATTTAGGAGACTCAAAGCTCTGGAAAGAAAATCGTATTCTTTTGATGAAAAAATTGAAACTTTTATAATTATTCATATATTTAGTATGCTCTGTCTTATACTTATAATTTTACTCAGAAAATCAACCTTACAATACAGCTGCGAAGCTTACGCTGAGTTTTGCATTTGTGAGCGATTATAAGACTAGAGCCATAATGAGAAAGTAAGTAAAATATTTTAACATAAAAAACGGTTGTGATTAACACAACGGCTGTGGGTTCGATCCCAACTCGAGGAAATGATTAATATTTTCATTTCATCTCTGGCACCAAGGCAAAAGCCCAGCATTGTGTTCCGCCATTCAACAAACAATGCCTCGTGAAGTCGGCGGAAAGTGAGAAACGGAGTGTTAACAATATGTTACTCTCTGTAGGCTGTGAGCGGAACATAGCGTGAAGCCAATTTATTTATTTATTTTTAAAAAACGGTAGACCATTGGTGTTTCTATAAAGATATTTTATGAAGAGGTAGAGGATATGTCCATGTAAGGGTAGGCCAAATTAGTATTATTCTAGTAGTAAGGTAGGTACGGATCACCCGATCCTTTCTATTCCTACCAATTCTAAATTGCCAATGCGACGAAAATTATATCCTCATAATTTTACTCTTGTCCGATTTGTCGTTTGAGTTAAAAATGAATCTTTATGTTACATAATTAACAACAGCGTTAAGCGTTGTATCCACGATTTTTTTACTGCTTGCTCACATACATTTTTCTGGTGCAGTGCTAGTGTAAACTTTATCTTTGAAGACAAATGTGACGCTGATCGGTACAAGAGGTTATCAAAAATCAGTATAAAACAGTCATAAGTCCAAGCAAGTGACTTACACCTATAATATTTATATGGACACCTACGCAAATGCCAATCTTAGCTTAGACCTCGTGGACTATATATTTTTAATCTTTTTTATATTTCAATATTTTGGGAATATGGAAATTTTAATGAGTTATTTAGCATCAAGATTCTATACGTATTAGAAGAATAAAATTATTCTGTACTTATTTATATTGACTAATTTTAATCTATGTTTATTACTTATATATTTTTAGTCTGTACTTCAGTTTTGTGATTTATGTATCTGTGGATTTTATTTTTCTAATTCATTCAAGTTACAATTTTTATAATTTTTTATTTTAAAACTATATACAAATTAGTTGTGAGAAAAAGAAATCAATAGCTCTTGAAATGTAGTGCCTTATTAAAAAATATTTGTGTTTTGTAAGTCGCAGTGTTTTCGTACAAAGTATGTGAAGATGATCTCATTGACTTGCTGACATTAGATCCGTTCTTTTCGGCGAGTGATCTTGATCGTTTTATTGTTATTGACTAAGTCCAATGACCTTGTAATATTAGATAAATTAATAAGAAATAGTTAAAATGAAGAAACAATTCTACAGGGTTAAACAGTTAGCCGATCAAACCTTTTCAAGGTAATCATTCTATATTATCAGATAACATTTTGGCTACTTCATGAACAATGTATTTATGCTTTACAATGTAAAGCTATATTTTAAAGATTATATATAATGTCATATAGATTTCACATGTTTTCGTAATAAATTATCCTATTACTAACTAAAATTTAATGATAAATATAATAAAGTTTAAATTTACTTGCAAAATTTTGGTTATATACATATGTATGCTATTTATTGTTGAAAAAATAGGGCAGGCAAAGGTGAAGCTTTGACAGATGAATTGCAAACAGCAGATAGAAAAGTAGAACAACTCCGGAATGCTCTTCAACTTGTTAGCAAGAGATTGGCCACAGCTGCTGGTAACACACAAGGACAGGATCCAGCTGCCCGAGAGAAAAGACTTAAAAAGCTGCCTGAATATCTCTTAGGTTTGTCAATGTGCGAAGCAAGTAATTTTGATGATGATGACAGTATTTTAAAATATATACTTCATGAATGTGGTGAGTATTTCCTAATGTCTCTTTCTTTATAAGACAATAAAATACAAAATAATCATTTACAATTATGCGTTTAAAACATTTTTTAGGTAAAACAGAGAAATTTCTAGCAAATGAAATTGCAGAACATGAATTAAAAGTTGAACAACTTGTATGTTCTCCACTCTCAACCATAAGTGAGCAGGACCTGCCAGCTATAATGAAAGCCAAAAAGCTTCTGAGTAGACTAATAAGTGAGAGAGAATCTGCTGCAAGCCGCTATCATGTGAGTAAATTTTTTTCAGGTTCATATTTTATATAGCTAGGTTTGAAAAACCTAGTATCAAGACATTTTGATCTCTACTTTTAGCTCAATTGATCAAGTTATAGATTGGTAAGTAATATAATTTTATGCTGCATTTTTTCGTCTTAGTGGAATAGTTAAAATAATATATTGCTCCAAGTGGGAATTGAACCCACAACTGTTGTTTACAGTCAAATTTTGTACAGGTGCTCAACAAAGACTTCAAACTCAAAGTCATCTATACAGTATCACAACAAAACGATGAATCACAATCTTGTGATAATAAATTATATTACTAAAAATATATTTATTACCAATAGTATCATGTTTTATATTGCAAAACATCCTGTAGTCATGACAGTTATAATAAGTAAATTAACAAATATGTTTTTTTATTAAATTGTGGAGTAATTTGAAGAAATGTTCTTGAAATGTAAACAAGGATTAGATAACAGCTTGGTAATGACTTTTGTCATTAGCACTTGAATTGTATTGATTTTATAGTTTTATTACTCATGCACATGCATAAACATATGTATTTACATGTATTAATAGAAATATATTCATCTGTAAAATAAAAATTACTCATTTTTACTATGTTATATTAATTAGACATTTTAATTTTTTTTTATTTTATTACTCCCACACTAAAAAATCCTTTGGTAACAATATTTCGAAATAAAAAATTGATTGTAGCATTATGTGTTGATTACCGGGACTTATACCGCACATTGTCTAGTTACCACAGTGATATAGAGAGATGAAAGTATTAAATAATTATTGTTCATTCGTGGAAATAGAACCCAGAACAGTCTCACTTACAGTCAATTTCTTTGCCACTGGACCACATCCCATCACTAAGATTAATTAAAGATAATTTGTTGTGCACAGCATTTAGAAAAGCAAAAAGAAGAGAATCCAACCAAATTGAATGCAGCTAAAGAGGAATTAGAGGAAACTGGCAACAAAGTAGAATCTGCGAGGGATGCCCTCGCAGCAGACATGTACACATTAGTAGCTAAGGAAGGTCAACTTGCACACACTCTATTGCAATATGTGAAGTTGCAAAGGGCTTATCATGAATCTGCTTTGCACTATTTGACTGATACGGTGCCGGAGTTGGAGAGATTTATAAGTAAGTAGATTTTGATGTAAATAGCACTTATTGTTGTAAATAGCAGCTTCACTTTTTTTTCTTCAAAGTAGGGTGGGGTAGGAAGTCTACTGTTAAATCTTCTATTTTCTACTTTCTATCCAATTATTATATAACATTTCATCTTGAGAGGAAAATAAAAGCCACATTTGTCTTTTAGAGGATATGAAATTAATTAGAATATGTATATAGGTATAGCATTCATAGCTTACAAATGCAAATGTCATTATTTGTTTTTTAATTGATCCGAAATAAAAGGTGCTCGATAGGAATTAGGATTATGCTATAGTGTTACAAGTACTATAAATAAAAGTTATATAAATCGAGAATATTATTATAAATAACAGATTGAAGGAATATTGGCGGATTTATTTTACTGATAAGGCTGATAACTGATGGAGATCAAATGATAAAAGATATGAAAAAAAACATGGAAAACCTATTAACCGTTCTATTCGTTATAAAAAATTAAGCTCGTACATTTTTTTATGTTGTTAAATTTTGTTATATTATTATTATTTATTTTTGACCAACAAAAATTACGATCAACAAAAATACAGACTAGGAAATACTTTAAAAAACACGACAACCTATTTAGAATAATAAAGATAATAATTGTGGTCTATCTAATTGCTTACTCAACAAAGTTGTCTCGTTTAATTAACGAGTGCCATTAATAGATGCACTAAATTAAGCAAACATTGTTCCTTTCCTTCCTTAGATAAATTGAGATTCTTGGTATTTTAGCTTAATATAATTTGTCTCTATGGTGTATTGTCTTGTATTTATACATATAATAAAACTGTATTGCTGTCTAAACACGAAAAATCTCTTATGGGTTACATTTTTTTTCTGTTTGTCTGTGCATTTGTATAGTATTTTAGCAAACTTTCCTAACTAACTATATGATTGATGAATCGTGCTAGCTAGCTGTAGATGGCTGAACAGATTTTAATTTAGATTTTTTCTTACTTTTAATTGTTTCTTTCCGAGTATACAATTAATGAATGTGAAAAACTTCAAAAAGTCTAACTTACGACACGATATACCGGCGGCAATGAACGTCACTGTGACTGTGGTCAGGATTACCTTCCCATAGTTAAATACGCAATATTTTAAGTAAGGAAAACACTTAAAATATTTCATATCATACATAAAGTTATTTTTACTCGACCACAGAAGCGAAGCTATAGTTAAAAGCTAGTTACATAAAATTGTTCGCATGTTTCAGATGATAGCTCCGTCAAACCAGTATTTGGATATCCTTTAGAGGAACATCTGCGTGTGACCGGCAGGCGTATAGCGTTCCCCCTGGAACTTTGTGTTTGCACTTTGTACGAGCTCGCTTTAAATGAAGAAGGATTGTTCAGAATTGCTGGCAGTAAGTAGAATTTATTTTTATTTTTTATGTTTTTTTGTATAGTATATTTTTATTGGAGTGGAGCAACTCAACGCCGCATTTTGTGGATTCCAGGATGGGAAAAGGAAGTGAGTTTGATAAAAACAAATAAATCCGCTTAACGTTATATCCCGCACATAGTAGGGTAGGCAGAGGGAACAGAGTTTTTTAACACTAGGTAGTGTTAAAACACTCCACACTTTCCACCAAATTCTGGAGGCATTGCGTGTTGAGTGACGGAACTCTACGCCGCGCCTCGACACCAGAGCGAAGATTTCCATTTGGAAATATTAATTTAAATAAGTATTTCATTTCAAATGGGTTGGGTAATTAAATATAATAACTATTCCCGTAAATATTATAACATATATAGATTGTTTTTATAGGTATATTTTGTTTATATTTATATAACTGGTTCAGTGATTAAAACGGTGCATTGATGTATGTTTTCCTTTCGTACACACAAATAATTACATAATAATTATATTAGGTATACAATAGTGATGAAAATTGGTTTTTCATATTTATAGACGAAAATTTTTTATCGTCACTTATTATTTACGTATTAACTTTTTTTATGTTTGTGGTGTTAAAGTTAGGGCCGTCTAAAAACAAAGTCCCAGTTAAGAGGACGGAGGGAAAGAGAAAGAAGATAAGGAAGACTACCGTGACATAATTTCACAACTGTTGTTGACTGGGCAGTGCCTCTTAGAATTTATTTATAAAAATAATATATTCTAAATATTAAATTCCAATTGTAACGAATTAAACTTACAACCATGACATACTCGACTTAGATACTTCGCAACTGTTACGTCATAATAATCATCAAATATTTTACAGGTTCATCAAAAGTGCGAAGAATGAAATTATCATTAGACGCCGGGCTATTCAACTTCCCTCTATCGGGCGACTACCGAGATGTACATGTGGTGGCTTCAGTTTTGAAGTCGTACTTGCGGGAACTCCCCGAGCCCTTGCTTACCTTTCGTCTCTATGAAAACTTCATTCTGGCATCCCGCCAGCCCTCAGAACAGGCACGCCTCAACGCCTTATGGGAGGCCATACATTTACTACCTGAAGCGAACTTCAATAATCTTAGATATCTGATCAAATTTTTGTCCGCCTTGACCCAAAATCAAAGCAAAAACAAGATGACACCGTCTAATTTAGCTATCGTTGTCGCGCCTAATTTACTGTGGGCGGCAGATGAGAATACGTTTGATATGGCTATTACGACTGCAGTTAATTGCGGGGTAGAGTTGCTTATCAAACATGCCGACTGGTTCTTTCAAGATGCTTTTAATTTCTTCATCTCCTTCTCCAAGGAAGACCTTCTTCCGGAACACTGTGAATATGGTTTCACGCCTAACTTTGGCCAGGGATATAATCAAACGGTAGCGCTAAATCAGGAGCAATCTAACGGAGACTACAGTATGAGCAAGTCCATGTGTGATTACAATGTCCAAAACGCTCACAAGGCTGCCATGGATGGACCTGGTCGCCACTCCAGAAGCAATAGTCACGACACAAGTCTCATATTGATAGATAATGAAATAAAGAAGGCCCAATCAAACAGTTCACTGTCAGATCAATCTAGTCCGCCACACGGTAGCCCTAAGCCTATAATGCGTAGAAAAAACAAGCCCATCGCGCCCGTGCCTCCCAACTTTACACCTGACAAAAATCGGAAAGTGGACACCCAGACCCAAATTCCGGAAATAACAAAGGAGCAGAATTCCATTAAGGAGGCAGAGAAACCGGCGAAACCGCCGCGACCAGTCATATCCGACACCGGTAAGGTGATCACGGGAGTGCAGACCATCAACCGGTCCACGTACCGCCAGAGCAAGGCCTTGAAGGAGGAGGCGGCGCGCGCTGGCAGCCGGGAGGACCTCGCGGACACACGGCGGCAGAGCCTGGAGCTCGAGAAGGACGTCTTCGAGGGGTTAGATAGCAAGGGAGACAAGGAGATGGTGATCAAGAGCATGAGCGCGCAGTCGGGCGTGGTGGCGCGCCTGCGCGTCGTCAGCAAGCCCGTTGGCACGCCGCCGCCGCGCCCTGTCGCCGCGCCCCGCACCCTGCCCCCCCTTGCGCCCCTCGCCGTGCCCGAACCCGACGGCGACGTGCAGTTGCGCCACAAGCCGGCCGTGCCCGAGCGCCCCGCCACGCTGCGCCCACAGAGCTTTCGAGCCCAGCGCGCGTCGCTCACCGACGACACAGCGCCCCCCGCCCCCTCTCCTGCGCCCGCGCCCACTGTGCTTGAGCGCACGCACATGTACACGGTGGATAAACACCACCCCACAGTCATCCAAGTGGGGGGGCCCCCCGACGACGTCACCAGCACCGTCACCGTGCAGCGCACGCACAGCTCTGGCGGCAAGGAGGCGGAGGCGGAGGGGCCGCGCTCACTGGGCGCCGCGCGCCAGCTATCGCAGTCCGACGGCAACATCGCCGAAAGCGGCGGCGACCCGCCCCCTGCCGCGCGACACGCCGCACGCCCGCCACGCCCCCTTGTACCCGCGCCGCCACCGCCCGCCCCTCCAGCGCCCGCCCACGAGAGCACTGACCTCTAGCCAATAGCACTGGAGCAAGACTGAAACACTATTTAATATATATTATACACGCTAGATGGTTAGACCGCTTACTTACTACTTTTCATACGAGTACAGTATAGTATATTGTGTAGAGTTTTGTGGCGTTTCGTTGCAAATTATTTATTTTTGTACAATGGTGAGAACTTTCACTGATAACTATTATGTATATGATATATTTATATGTACGTACGTATTGCTTCAAGTATAACGGGGAGTCGTCGCATAGCTTTTCAGTGCTACTTTTTTTATCCGTAATTCCAGAGAGACATATCAGATCGAGTCAATTTAGCGTTTACGCGTCAGGATATAATATGTCGTGCTTTGTACTGATATCTGTACATTTTAGTATATATTTTGCTGTAAATCTTTGTGATATTAGGAGATTCGCGATGCACAAACGTATTATGATCGGTAGCCATATTTTATGATATTTATGAGAACCGTGCATTAGTCGCAACTTACATCGGCCTCGCTGTTTCACAATCAAATGGTGAATTTAATAGGCCAACGTATGTTATGTAGTATTTACGATGTTTTATGTGATATGCATTTTTATTAATCATATACTGCAAGTATACAAGCTTCTGTTGTAAGTAATTATAATAAAATACACAAAAATAATTTCTTTTTTTTTATTTACAAACCATTAGCTACAGATTGTCCATAAAATTTATATTCTGTTATGTTTGCCATTTAACTATATAATGGTTGCGTTTTCCCACTCGCAATAGGGATATGCAGTTTGGCAATATATGTGCAGATTCAGTTATAACTTCATCAACTTTCTTTATTTTCTGATGGTTTATATAAAATCCACCTGCTTGGATTATCCTCATTGCATCACCTGCAACATTTTATTATGTTACAAACACTATTATTTGAAGAAACAATACATATTACTTACTAAACATAATAAATACAAGTTACTTAAAATTTGGTTCAAATATTAGAAGTAAAAATGATATGAAAGAGAAAATCATCTGCATATTTATCTATATTATAAATTTAAAGTAAAAATTAAATGTAAAATATATTCTCCCTACAGAGATGCTAACAAAATACGTAAATTTTGACGTAGTTTGATGAGAACATATGGCTTAGTGATCAGGGTGCTTAAACAGTTTCCAAGAGGGTAGGGGTTCAAATCCCACCACATTCCATTTTTATATGTTATTCAAATAATTTTATTGTTCCTAAATGTGGAATAATACTCAAAATACATTAAAAATACTAACTTTCTGTTGGGAAGCAATTTGCTCTCATTCCAAGATCTAACACAGTAATGCCGGGTGACAATAACAAGTTGATAACAGGAGCTCCCTCAAATGCCTGTTCCATTTCCACTGGTGTCAATGAGACCAGCGACTTCACGTCTTTAGTGTAAATTGCTTCAGTTGCTTTTCTTGCGCGAATAAGACCTTCCTCTGAAAATATACACTTAAAAATTTACGCATTTTGGTCATTTTCTGTTTTTTTACACAGTTTGTTTGCCATGATGTAAATGTCAGGACAATGCCATAATGTCCTCTCTGTGTCAATTACAAGACAGTCTATATTAGTTGTCCTAACATATTATTTAAGTATGTATGTATTCATCTGTATGTATGGATTTGTGTGTATTTGTATGTATGTATGTATGTTTATTAAATAATTCTTTTTTTTACTTTGTTATGTAATACTTTTTGCGCCCTACTATAATTTCTTACATAAATCCTACACTTTTAATGGTTGCCTGTAAGAGATCACTTGTAGTGATAAGGCCGCCATTGCACATGTTAATTTGGGTACCTACATAAGTACCTATATGTCCTTTTTTTATGTAAATTTTATAGAAAAGGTTTTATAAGATTTTATAAAAAGGTGTTGAGTACTGCCACTCTGCATGTAATGCCTCCAGAATTCGGCAGAGTGGGGAACAGATGGTCTTACCGCTAGGTTCCCTTTGTCAACCCTGCTGTATGCGGAATACAGCATGACGCTGATTAATAGATTAGCCAATTTTTTTTGTTATTAATTTTTTTAAGGAATTTTACCTCCATGAACCAATGTTGTCAATTGATCTGCCAAACACTGCTGTGGATATCTTTGCTCTGGATGCTGTTGATGCTTATACATTATATCTTTTATATCGCCTAAACTATAAAAAGTAAATAATTTCAACAACTTTTCAACTTCTGAATCCTTTGTCCTAATAAAAAATTGGTATAAACTATAAGGACTTGTTTTTGAGCCATCTAGCCAGATAGCATTTCCTGCAGATTTTCCAAATTTATCACCTTCTTCAGTTGTTACCAGAGGCAATGTTAATCCTACAGAACAAATGTTTCTAATAAAATAATAGCAAAGCAATGTACAATTAACTATATAAAAAATAAATTATATTGTAAATATAAACAAAAATATATTATTACCGTAAACATTTTTCTTTATTGTTCTACTAATTAATTCATGTCCTGCACTTATATTTCCCATTTGATCACTTCCACCTATCTAAAACACAACAATCACTATTTTAATAAAACTCAGTAACTTATACTTAATTGTGTGATGTAGAAGGTGTGAGAGAATTATGGTGCAGCAGAACAGGGTCAGACTGAAAACACTAGAGTTACTAGTTTGATTCCCACTTTGCTAAATAATTTATTATTTTCATTTCTTTACTCGTATAAGAAGAAAATGCATGATGTTGAATTTCACTACTTAATACAAAATGCCTCAAAGCTTGCATACAGTGTAAAGCTAAATATATATATAACATCATGTTATATTTACCTGAAATCTACAATCATACTCATTTAACAAATGAAGCCAATCATATGATTGAAATATTTGGTAAGCAAACTCAGTAAAGCTCATGCCCACATCAGAATTAATTCTATTTTGGACACTTTGCTTTAACAACATTGTGCCCATTCTGAAGTTTCTTCCAATTTCACTTACAAATTTTATTGAATTAATATCTCTATACCACATTTCATTATTAACTATCCTAAAAAAAATCAACGTTAGTCTCACTTTTTACTGTTTTTATTTTATGTGATTTGTTCTAGTAATACATACTTTATAGGTTTCAACTGGTTCTCATCTTTTAACCAAATATATTTTTTGTGATTTTCAAATACAGTTTCTAAATTTTTTTTAATAGAATTAACATTTTGAGCAATAACATTATCTGGTAAAACAACTCTGTCTGTACTTTTTCCACTTGGGTCACCAATGTAACCTGTGGCTCCACCAACCTGTAAATAATAACACATTTACTTTTACCATTCCTTCTTTACAATATATTAATACATATATTAAACATTTTCTCACCAATGCTATGACATTATGTCCACCTCTTTGCCAGTGAATTAAATTAATTATAACAAGAAGATTGCCTACATGAAGACTATTAGCAGTAGGGTCAAAACCTGCATAAGCACACTGAGGACTCTTATTGAGTAAATTTTTTATTTCATTTCTAAAAAAAAATTTTTTTGTTAGAAAAATCTAAATATTTATATTCCATAACTAGCTGGTAATATGAAACTGCTCCTTAACTTACGCAGATGTGTTAGGAAATATATCCTGATACATGCCTCGTTCACTTAATTTTAAAATGTTTCTACTGTAACTATTGAATCTTTTATAAGACTTTAAAAAATTCATCACCGTGAATCGATGAAAATTTTTGAATAGTGCCATTTTTACGATTATAATTTCAACAAACTCTAAAACACTTATTGCATAAAATTGTATTGTTCGCACAATTTCATAATAATTAAAGGAAATCGTCATAAATAAAATAGAAACATTATTATGTAGTATAGTATTTGCGTAAATGAAATTCAATTAAAATAGTATTTCATACATATTTTTGAAAAACTATAATGTATAATAGAATTGGAAATGTAATAAAAATCTATTTGAATTCTTGACATTAGTAATGTCTTATGTCAGAGTGACATTTGATACTTTCCACAGACTAATTAAGTATGGTAATAGATGGAACAAAATCTATGAATAACGTAAATATATTGTCGGTACCGTACAACAATGCAATAATTAATCTTATTTTCACCTAATTAATAGTTAAATAAATATTAATTAATTATTAACAATTGCGATATACCTGCTGCTGTCTTATATTTTTCTTTTGGTTTCTACAAATAATAAAACAAATATTGACACAAATATATTTAATCAAATAATTACATAATATTAACAGTACAATATAAATATATATTAATAAAGAAGTTATTTATCAGTAATCTATATAATTGTAATTTACGTTACAGTATATAATATAAATTTATAAGCTTTGGACTTCAACAATCATTATTTAATTTTAGCTCGCACAATTACAAAATATAAAATCACAGTTATATATTTTTGATGTCAGGTGTAGATAAAAAAAAATATAAAAAAAATAATAATACAAAAACTTAAATAAAAAAAAATCTAAAAGCAATTATAATATGAACAAGCAAAATATCCCATCTGAAGTAGTAATACTTAAAACTAAAATTGGTAAATATATTTAAATACTAAATTAGCCTATACTACATATGGTGACTAATTTGTTCTTCAGATAAGTTCACTTAAAAAATTAGTGTAAGATATTATAACTTAAAACAAGTAATTAATAAATTTCATACTGACTTCTGTACTGATTCTTTGAAAATGAGATAAATTAATAAAAGTTTAATTCTATGATATCTAAACTTAAATTCCTGATTTTCTGTAATATTAAAATAACTAAACACCTATAATAACATTTTTAGTTTAATCCTCCAGTGTGACATTTTTGAAGAGATATGACATGGACTCTTTGTTGTGTATACGGCGAATCGCTTCACTGAGGAGCACTGATATGTCAATTGTTTTTATTTTATTGCATTGCATCTTCTGTAGTTCATGAGGAACCGTATTTGTGACTACTACTTCATCAATTGGCGAATCTTCAATGAGCCGAGGGGCATCAGACGAGAGTAAGCCATGTGTTGCTAACACGTAAATTTTATATGCACCACACTCTTTTAATACTTCAGCTGCAGCCACGAAAGATTGTACGTCGTCAATGAGGTCATCCTATAATAAAATAACATAGAAAAGTAATCAAATAAAAAAGAGGAAAGTCAAGGCCTTTTGTAAGTAACACAGGGACATAAGTGTGTGACTGTAAACGTGACATGTTGTGGGTTCAATTTCCGCTGGACGAAATGAAATATTGCATATTTTTATTACCTTTCTAAAAAAAAGTAAAATGAGAAAAACTGAAAACAATCAATATTTTTATGTTTTAAATTTCTTTTTTTTCCATGAAGCTGAAATAGCTGGCTATATGCTGCAAATAACACAATAAGCAGGTTTAATTTGCGGTAGATTATATGTACGCGCTGAACACCGCCTTGTGTTCCTAGCAGAGAAAAGAAATAAAAACTAATTCCCTGAAAGGGAATCAAATCCACAACTGGAAACACAAGTTTACACTCAAACGCCATGGGATGGCATGCACCACAATGGCTAAATATCTAGCATAAACAATATAAATAAAGTAATATAATAAAATATAAAATAAAATACTATACAACATACATACCACCATGATAGCAATTCTACCACCCACATCTCCCACAACATTTATTGGCGGCTTCTCCTTCGCCGGATGTACCGGAACTCCAACTGACACATCCATTGTGCGAGATCTGTCCACACTGTACAAGAAATAAACAAAATAAATCAACTAAATCTCACTTAATAAAGAAAACCATGAATTAGAAGCCGTGCCAACTGAATATCTTAACACCAGTTTCTCTGCCAGTGTAACTAACAGTATAGCTAACATAATATTTACATTTCTCTTGTCTAATAAGAAAAAGGTGGCATAGCATCAATCAGATGCGGCCATAGTATCACACCATTTTGCTAAATTGTTAGTGTGGTAAAAAATAGAGAAGTGAAATCAATATTGGAAATATAAAACAAATAAGTATAAAAAATGCAATATTATAATTACATAATTAGATTAAGAATATCTAGAACCATTTACCTCATTTACAGGCAATGCCTTCAGAATTCAGCAGAAAGAGGAGAATGGAGTGTCTTAACACTAGGTTCTCTCTCCCTAGCTTGCTGTATGCAACAACAAAACAGTGTGAAGCTGATTTAATTTAATTTCTTTTTTTATAATAATTTACCTAGGCATACAAGGTGGTGAGTATCTGCCATCAACCTCATCACTCTCTGCTTCTTTCTGCTCTCCGTGTATAACTGCAATCGCAAGTCTTAACCGTTCTGCATATGAAGTGGCTTTCTTAGCTGAGCCGGGGTTGCGCGCCACTATCACAGAGTTGCGGTAATCTGGTATCTATAAGAAATTAAAATAAATCATAATTTTTGTTCACCTTCACAATGTTTACACGCATATTTCTTTGTCAAAACACAAAAGAGAGGCTTATGTATTTTCTTCTTTTTAAAGTTTTACTTCAAAAGAAAAAATAGAACTGTTATAAGATCATGAGATAGGCCGTCGTAGAGCAGCGGCACAAGGGTGCGACTGTAACGCGACAGTTGTGGCTTCGTTCCACCCTCGAGGAAGTGAAATATTTATTTACATTTATATTTTCATTTCTTCGCTCTAGGTTCTAGCTAAAGCACAGTGTTGAGTTCTGTCACTTAACACACAATGCCTCCAAAATTCGACAAAAAGTGGGGAATGGAGTGTCATAATACTGGGTTCCCTATGCCATACAGCATGAAGCTGATTTATTACAAGATCACTTTATTGTTTGTCTGTGTTTCTAACTATCACACTTGATCAGCATTTTTTTTTCATATTTTTATGTTGTTATTGTAATTACTACAAGCACTAAAAAATTACATATCAATATTGTTTTTTAAATCAAATACTATATGTATTTGATTAAAAATTATAAAGTAAATATATGTATTTAATGACAGCAACATCAAACAATTAACTGAAGCAATCTTTAGTAAAAGTAATGTTGCAATGTACACAAACTTAATCTGCAATGAATAAATAAAAACAACACTACTTACACTTTCTTGTATGTATTGTAACAAAAAGGGTGATGCCCTCAAATTATCAACTGGACAGTCGAAAAATCCTTGAATTTCTTTTTGATGTAAATCCATAGTAATAATATGTGTAAGACCAGATTTGCACATCATTTTAGCTAATAACTTTGTGACAATGCACCCACGTTTCCTCATTTTGCATTGCTTGCTGTATGGCAAATATGGAATGACCCCTACAATAGAGTGAGCTGATGAAGTCTTACAAGCATAAGCCATTATCAATAATTCCATGATATTGTTGTTAACATCCCTGTAATTAAATGAAAATGCGAAATGATATGAAATGTTTGATAGACATGATTATAAGATGATACCCATAGTGAAAAACATTTTTTTCCCTAGAATTTATTTATTAAGCATTAAAAGGCCTAATTTTCAAAGAACAATACTTAAAGAAACCTTCAAAAGCATGATTACCATTACATTAAATTATGTTAATTTTATAACAAGGTTCAGTAATTTTTGCATTCCTTATAATTATGACCCCAGAACATGCACTTTTGTAATATTTTATTTAAATTGAATGCAATTTCTAGTAATACACTAGAATATTATTTAATTTAATTACTATACTGTATTTAATATTGATGGGTTTCTTACTTTGTTCCAGTTTGTACAATATAGATATTTTTCCCACGAATTGAATCTGCTATTTCTACCATAGTTTCTCTATTAGTTTTATGATAAACTGAGCATCCTCCTTTACGTACACCCAAGCGACTGTAATATAAATTCATGCTATAATGGACTCTAATACAGCAAGATGATATTATTTTGAATATTGTATTATTTTACGTATCATGTATATTTCATATCACAAAATTAAACATACAATCAAGAATTTATCAAAATAAATAAGTGTATTTACTTCGCAATTAGGTCAGCCAATTCAGGGTGCGAATTACCACTTAAAATTATGACGTCTGACGTGGAATTGTTCTCCATATTGCACTTGCTTGAACGATTTTTAAACCCAACCAGTCTGCGTAACAGGAAAAGTTTTAGAAATATATTTTTATTATAAAACTATACAATTCAATATTTTAATAGTAAGAGAAGGCACGTTGATTCAACAAGAAAAACAATAAACCTGCTTTTGTTGAGTAACATAATAACCTGATGGCAATCTTGAAAAACGGCTGATCGAAATAGATTATGGACGTTACTTTTTATAGTTTATAAATGAAAGAAATGTTGATATTTCCTATATTATAACCAGTAGGTTATTTTTCGTATAATAAAATTAATCATCTATAATGAAAAGCGCACTTAGCGATCATGAGCCGGATTTCACAGATAACTCATAGTCATAAGCAAATGAATGAGTAAATGTGTTCTGTGGTCATAAGTCATAACTTACATTTTATAAATGGTTGAGAACTTGTGAGCATATCTTTTTTGAGAGGACGATTTTTCTTTGAGAGCAGAAAATCTTTTAAAATAATCATACGGATTATATTTAAAGTTTTCTGACGCTGAATTGATGCTTCTTCAATAAAAATACACTTTAAGCAACAATGTATCTTATATATTATAGTATGTCGTATTTTTTTATCCATGCAAAAGAACTGGATCCGTACTGTATGTATGATAATATACATAATTATAACCACAGAACACATTTACTTGATTATAACTTATTTTAAATTTTATCGTACTATACGGTATTGTTTATTCGTGCAGTTCATGAGATGACTCTTATTCTAATTTTATACATGTAATCTGTGGTAAAATTTCTTCAAATGTTATTGACATTTGCACAAACTAAATTAAATACCTATTTAATATGATGCAAAAGTCAAAACAAAGCAATGTGTTTCTGAAGTTTTTGGTTATATAGAAAAATAATAGTTTCTTAAGTTTTAAAGCTAAAAATGGGTCTTACCAAACAATATTTAAGATATGTACCTAGTGGTACATTTAATGTAATAGCTAGTCCTGACTGTAACAGTACACATGTGACGTTAAATGGAGTCAGCGGCAGATATGTAGCTGTCGGTGCATGTGAACATGTTATTATTTGGGATATGCGATTGGGTGAAAAGGTATGTGATATTGTAAACTTATCATTTATTAATTTGTTCCATTTTAAACTATATAACGTTAAATGTCATCTCGTTTTAAAAGTGAATATATTTTAATTTGTGTACGTATATAACAATTATTCATACAACTTTAGGCTCAAGTGATACCAGGAGAAAATGTAACAGTATCTCAAATAGCAGCAAGTCCTACAGGAAATCATATGGCAGTTGGTTATGTGGATGGCAATATTAATGTTTTCGAGTTAATAAATAATGATATAGTATGTGTATTTGCCGGACACAAATCTGCTATAACTTGCTTGCAATATGATGAACAAGGACATAGAATTGTTTCTGGATCCAAGGTAAAATTAGATTCTTATTTTATGCTACCTCTTTGTAACATTTTTATTTAATATTATTTTAAATTGACTTTCACAAATTATTATACTAAGAAATTAATATTTTTTAATTGTGATACTATAGTAAAGAAATTATAAACTTTTATTAAAATATTTAATAAATTTATTATTATTAATTGAGGATGTCCTCAATTGCATATGTCCGGTATTGCAGTGCCTGGTGTTTGACTGTAACTGCAATGATTGTGTGTTTCATTCCCACTCGGAGAAATCAATTGTTTTTATTTCTTAATTACTTAATTGTTCTTATTCCTTCTGGTAAGAAAATGTGCATTGTAGAGTACAATAAAAGGAGGAGTACAATCAAATTGAAACAAAGTAGAAGTGGTTGAGTGTCTTGAAGCTAAGTTCTCTCTGCTTACCCTGCTATAAGTGGATGAAGTATTAAGTTAAAAAAAAACATATAAAAAGTAGGTATTGTTAACAATTTATACATTTGTTTTCATATTTCTAGGATACTGAAGTAATCCTTTGGGATGTAGTTGCGGAGACTGGTATAGCTAGGTTTAGTGGCCACAAAGGTGCAATAACAAGTGTGTTATTCATCAATGGACATAATTGTGTAATTAGTTCTTCAAAAGACACATTTGTGAAATTTTGGGATATTGAAACTAAACACTGTTTTAAAACTCTTGGTGGACATCAAATGGAGGTACTGGAAATTTTATGAATGTTATTTTATTGATATATTTATAAAAAAAATCTAAAAGGTTATTATTGTACTTATTATTTTTGCTTTTCTAATATTGAACAAATAATTATATGCTTAATGAAAGTCCATTGTGGTGTAGTGGGGTGGCATCTGATTGTAAATGCCATGGTTGTGTTATACACTCTGGGGATTGGATTATTTTAATTTCTTGAAACAAATAGATATTTTCAAAAAGGTTTTGAATTCAATTGGAAGGAAAAAAATAACTTTTGACACTAGGGTTAAAATTCTATCCTGCTATATGTGAAATAAAATAAAATAAAAAATATTAATATATTTATAGGTGTGGTCAGCAGTATTATTGAAAGAAGAAAGGTATTTAGTAACTGGTAGTTCAGATCAAGAATTAAGAGTTTGGAAACTAAATTGGACGGAAAAAATCAAAGAGGAAGACAAAATTACACAGCAACTTGAAATAGTAAAGTTGGAAGATGCAGATAATGCAGAGGATACATCAGTTAGTATATATTTAGTATGATTACATATTTCACTGTTTTTTATTTAATTTTTATATATTACAAGAAGTAGCACGGAAAATTCAATACAGCTGACTATTACTTTGTAATTATAAATTGTATGACTGACTAATGAGTTTTGACATGATAAAAATATACTCTAAAGTATATATTTTTTATATTTTATTGACTATTGACCATCAAAGTAGCTAATCACTAATGACCAGTAAATAAGGAGACTAGATAAATTACACAGACAAACTGAATAAATATTTCTTTAGTACTTTGGATAATTTACTTTATAATTAGTATAGTGATAGTTCTGGGTTCAAAACTCACCCCTACACACACATGAATTATTTTAGTTCCGCCATTATACATGCAATGTTTCACTAAATACAGGATTGAGTCTGAAGTTGTAAAACTAAACTGTTATTTTTATTATTTTCATTTCTATCATTCAAGATGTTACAATGTCACCAAGTGGGCACACTCATTCGTGGAGGCAAAGGCAGAGTGGTGGGTCTTGCCACAGATCTTGGACAAACTGTACTTGCTTGTTATGGAACTGATTCATTATTAGAGGTATTCTGTTTTTGTTCTGATGAAGAGACCAAAATAAGAATGAATAAGCGAGTTAAGAAACAGAGGAAAAAATTAATGTAAGAGGTTCTTTTATACTTTTAGCTGGAAGCTTTCAATATATTTATGTATCACAAAGATCTCTGAGAGTAGATGTAATTGTCTATAAGTTTCAGATTTACTTTTTGATTTACTCACCTAAATCAATTCTATAAAATACTACTCATCATTAAGTATTTACGATAAACTGCATCACAAAACCTTTAAAATTTATTTTATATTTATAAGATTTTACCTTTCCAAATCTTTTTTTGGGAATGTAATTGATACTTTAAAAGATTTAGTTATAAGTTAAAAGTTGATACTATGTTCAAATATAACAGTAAACAAAAAGAAAGCGGTGAAGTGGATCCAGAAGCTGCGGAAATATCTGACATTCTGACATTATCTGATGAAGTGAAACGCCTGTCGTCAGTAAAACTATCAGCTAAGATTAAATCTGCCACATTACTAGTGGGAACTACTGGAGAGCTTCGAGTGGGAGTCACCTTAGCTATTAATACTGTGGAGTTACATAGTTTGACTATTGCTGAGGGAAATGAAGGTATGTTTTAGATTTATTAGTACATAGAATATTTTTAGCTTCACATAGCAGGGTAGACAGAAGGAACCTGGAAAGAACTCGACGTCGGGCTTTGCCTCGTTATCAGCGTGAAATTTTTTTTTATTTCTTATTTTCTTATTATTATATTGACGTACATTCAATACATAAGCTATAGGGAAATTATAGTGGTACGCACCTGTAGCTCCTCTGGTGCTGCACGGGGACGTGGGTGGCGGTGATCACCACCAGGTGACCCGAACGCTCGTTTGCCTTGTCCTTTTTCCATAAAAAAAAATGGTTCCTGTAGGACTGACACTATTGGAATTTCTATATAACTTGACGATGGTTGTCGAAGGACGACGTTGATAACTCGAAAGCACTTGCACTGTTCTAATTGAATAAAGAAGATTTTAAAATTATATAGTTAAGTTGATTTATATTTTTATATTTACAGTAAAATGTTTGAAACAAGTGACTATGCCGGGTCACCAGCGGGAGCCGCGTTGCGTCGCGATCAGTTCAGACAATCTCGCTGTTCTTTCGGCGTCTGTTGATTCTATAAAACTTTGGAACAGGTATGGCTTAGTTTAATTTTTTTAATGTTTATTTTTCTTACTTTTAACATTTTTTACATTTAAAATTCAATAATTATGGAGAGGCGAATGAATTATTTTATATTTTATTTTGATTGATTGATGATTATGTTTGTATACCTAAATAACAAAAATTGAAAAAAAAATATATAACTCGTACACAGAACAAGTCAAACTTGCCTCCGCACTCTACCAGTCCCATGTGGGCGGCCCCAGGCTCTTACCTTTCTGCCAGGAGACCGCCATGCCCTGGCAGCCTGCGCAGACGGGACCCTCCTGCTGACGGACGTGGGCGCGGCCTCGGTGCTGGAGCACGTGGACGCGCACCCCTCCGACGCGGGCTGCACCACGGTGGGGCTTACTCCGGACCTGGTTAGTTTACTCTTCTTCTGTGGTACAGTAGATTCGGTTTTCCGGACTTCAATAATGTAGTCAAACAAATAAGCTTTATGGTGTATCCCGCACACAGCAGGGAAGGCAGATGGGACCTAGTGTTAGACACTTTTTTCCCCACTTTCTCACCACCTTCATTTTTTTGCTCTGGTGATATAAATTTAAATAAATATTTCATTTCCTTGAATGGGGATCGAACCCACAAGCAGTCGTGTTTACAGTAACACTTCGTGCCTCTGCGCCACGACTGGCATTAAATAAATATCTTATTAATTTCAGCGTGGATGTTATTCAGGCGGCGGAGATAAAACAGTCAAACTGTGGACTTTTGAACTTATACCGGATCCTACGGGGGATTCCAAAGCTAAAGCAAGTATATATTAGTAGGCGAATATTCTAGTATAATTCGTGTTATTACTGCCAAAACAAACCAGCAATTAAAATTATAATTTATTTATTCTACATTTTGGCTTTGATTTAGAATCTTAATTTTAGATATTTGTTTAAAGTTTTTATTAGGTCATTTTATTGCTACTCTCTATACAAGAAAAAAAGATTGTGTACAAAAGTATTATACATTGTGCTATAGTCTTTTTAAAAACTACTCTAATAGTACTACCAAACCTAAGGAAGTATGTAAATAAAATTGAAAGCGCTATTTTAAATAAATGTCAAAATATATGTGGGATTGGGAATAATTAAAGTTTAGCCATAACTAAAAAAATAACTTATAGAGCAATTATAAAACATTTCAAGCCGCAAAGCAATATTATACCAAACAAACATCTCACAATCCAAACCAAACATTGAGTCGCTATATTGATGCCTGTTTGTCTTCTCATTTACCCCTTTACACACATCACACCTTTTATTATATTGCCTCTGTCCTTTCTATATTTAACTCAAATAATTAAGATATAACTCTTTAGGATTATAATATTAGTATAGGTATAGTATACGTATAGTATAAAAATTAATAATGTCACAAAAAAACTGTAACTTTCGTTATAAAGCTGACATAACATTTGAAATAGATTAAAAATTAATATATATATTTTTTAAATTAAACAAAATCTATATTAAACAGGTCCTATCCCTCCTTCATACGCGTACCTTAGAACTAGAGGAAGGCGTGACGGCGGTGTGCATTAGCCCCAATAGCAAGTTCATAGCGGTCGCACTCATGGATTCTACTGTCAAAATATTCTTTATGGACACGTTTAAGGTAATTTTTATTATATTTTTTGTATAATATTTCATATTGTTTGTATTGCCTTAATCTTTATTAGGTTTTTAAATTTTAAATTAAAGCTTGTATTGAATTGGCAGAGATTTAAATAATACGAATTAAAAATACATTTAAATAATATTATAACCTTTTCATATCAACTATTTTATTTTAATTTTAAACAAGGTACTAAAATAACTTTCTAATAAACTCAAATTTTAAATATATTCTCCTGTACAAATTTATAAAAATATATTTATCTCTAAACCACCAGTTCTACCTATCACTATATGGACACAAGCTACCAGTACTTTGTATGGACATAAGCTACGATTCCAACATAATAGCCACGGGTTCTGGCGACAGAAATGTAAAAATATGGGGAATGGACTTTGGAGATTGTCATAAATCGATATTTGCACACAATGACACAGTGACAGCGTTGAGATTCGTACCCACCACCCATTACTTCTTCACGGCGGGGAGAGACGGCAAAGTGAAACAGTGGGACGCCGATACATATGACAATATCATTACTTTGAATGTGAGTTGGATTGTTTTTTTATTTATTTGTTTATCATAATATGTATGTAGTGCATTTTTTATATGTATTGTTTTTTTTTAATTGAATGAATAGTTTTACAATAATTACAAATTAAAATCATAAAAATAGAGAAGATGAAAGATATATCAAATCAATATTTTTGCTATCATTAGTCCGAGATTTTTATTTCTTCCCTCTAGTACCGAGGCAAAGCACGGCGTTGTGTTCATGCCTCGAAAATTCAGGGAAAGTTCACATCGAAGTAAATACGGAGTGTGTTAACACTAAGATGCCTACCCTGCTATATGTGGGATACAATGAGAAGCTGAAAAAATGGAAATTACTTATATTTATTATTGATTAAGTGATGCATATGCGAATTGATAAAATACTGCAATAATCTTACCAAAATATATATAATTGTCTAATATTATTAAAAAATAATGTTAGATTAAAAAAAATATGTATAAAATATCAATTTCCAACAGGGCCACGCCTCCCCCTGTAGCAGTCTATCAGTGGGCGCGGGCGGTCTCCACGTGACGTCATGCGGTGCGGACGGTGCCATACGACTGTTCACCCGAAGCGAAGAGCCACTGGTTCTTGGCGACGAGGACGAGGAGCAGGAGGGGCTTGCGACTGGAGACGATCATGTTGGTTCGCTTGGTTTGGTTTTATTTGGGCTGTGTGTTTGCCGTTTGCCTCTTTTATTGTATGGATTTTTCATTGTTTTTATTTTATAAATTCCTGACGCAAATCAAAAAATACTTTGTGGGTTTTGTAATTTTTTTTATTGTTAAAGCATAAACATTAACTATTTTTGTTTTGGTATTTAAATATAACTATTTTTACAGGCACCAGTGCCAGGGCTGCCAGGGTTGGTCATGCCGACTAAGAAAACAATAGGAGCTGAAAAAGCTGTGAGTACATATTAATTAACCAAAAATTAGTCATATGTTTTATATTTTGACGGATTTAATTATTGTTTTTAAATAGATTCTATAACATGAAAATATACAGATTATTAATTAAAGTGAATCCATCGCGGCGCAAGTGTACAAGCGTGCGACTTTATGGGTGATGGGTTCGATTGCCACTCGGTGGAATGTTAAATATTTTCATTGTCTCGCTCTGGTATCGCTATGGTATACCGCCACTCAACACGGAATGTCTCAAGAATTCGGTGGATAATAGGCAACGAAAATGTCCTAATGGGAACGGAACTTAACACGACCAGTTGTAGCCGCCTTGAAGTTAGTCGTAGACGTATTTTTGACTATTTTCTTCGCGGGGGATGTACAATGTATAAAACTTTAAAAAAGCTACGACATATCGGTTATACTGTACTGCACCATAGTTTTATATGCTATTTTATTTTAATTTCTAAATATCCCAAATAAAAAACTATACACATTTCAGGCGGATTCCATAATGGAATGTCTACAAATAGGATTGGAATATCAAAAACAAGTGGAGGATGCTCGCGGACAATTGGTCCAACCACCTGTACTGATGGCGGCTTATAACTGTTCTACACCTGAGGATTTCTTACTTGAGACAGTTAAGAAGATTCGATCTAGGTATATCGTAATCTTATTAATGGAATTATGGTTATTTAATTAAATTTAATTTATAATTATTTTATTTTAATTTGTCTTTAGGTTATTAAAGTAGTACATTATATAGTTTAGAGATTATTTTTTATATCAACAGTACAAATAGAAAATTAAAATATTATTTTAGCTAAAGTTTTATCGTAATATACACATGGAAAGTAAACTTGCAGTACTATCGTATCAAGTGTATATTATTATTAAACATATTGATATTTTTATTTGTAAATTATTTTTAAACCATTAAAATAATAATACTAAAAATGTTTTCCCAATTTTCAGTGAATTAGAAGAGGCTCTCCTCCTCTTGCCCTTCAGCAACGCATGTTCGATAGTACGTCTTTTACCGACTTTACTGGAGCGAGGTGATCATCGCGAGTTACTTTGCCGCCTCGCCTTGTTCCTGCTGAAGGTGCACCGCGCGCCGCTGTTGGCGCACGCACCACTATTGAAGCACCTCATACAGATACAGGCCAAGGCGGCTATGCGGGTCAATGAATTGAGGGTAACTGTTTTTAAAATTGGATGTTCTTATTTTAACAAGTTTTTTCTTAAATACGTTAATTCTTAGGTTTACGCTGATTTCATTTCTTCAGGTATATGCGGGTATATCCTGCAAAAGTAAGCAAAAGAAATGAAAATATTAATAAACAATTCGTCATTTTTTGTCATGCTTTTCAATGAATATATGACGGTCGTCTTTATTTTTGATACTATATATTCCAATTGCTAGGTGTCCTCTACCTACCATCAAAAATTAATAATGATATAGTATATTAAATTAAAATATTTAAAACAGGACATGATCGGGTTCAACCTCCACGCGCTTCAGTGGCTACAGCGCTCCGCGGAGGCGGCGGGCGCCGAGCAGCCCTTCCGCGACGCCACGCGCCGCGCCCACGACGCGCGCCGCCGCCGCCGCGCTCTCAAGCGCCCCATCGTTACTGTTACTTAGATATTATATTATGTGGAATGTTTAATTGCACTTTTATTAATACCGAACCACCCTCTCTAATAGAGAGGATTTCCAAGTTTTAAACATCCTATTTGTACCAGGGTAGGTAAAATGGATTTAATATTCTAGTCAGGGTAACGCAATCTATATATGGACCGTTTATTTTGAGAGTGGTGTAAGTCCATTTTCTTTTGCTTCTAGAAAATTAAAGGTTAGTATGTCGCTGATTATGCAATTTCTTTGACCGACCGATTTTAAGTTGTTCAAAACATGGGTTTTTTTTGAGAAATTAAACACGGACTAGTTATATATAAAAAAAATACATTAAATTAAGCATGAATTACGTGATAGCTCATTTTCCTCAAAAATGGACTTACACCACTTTCAAAATAAACGGTCCATATATAGTTTTCAAAATATCAATAAATAAAAATAAGGATAAATACAATTTAAATAAAAATACAACAAAAAATTAGCTGCTATATTTTATTTGTAAAAAAATATTCTACTCACTACATAGCCAATATATCAGTTAAAATTTAATAATTTAAGTATCCATCCCTGCGTAAGTCACATTATTTATCATCTATACAACAATAATAATGAATGTTTCACAATGAGTATTCCGGCGTCTCGCAAACGCCACTAGCGGATAATTTATGCTGAAACTTACGTCGAAATGAGTATACATCATTTGGAGGAATAACGATCAACAGATTTTTATGGTCCTTTAAGCTTAGTGAAGTCATTTAAACTATTATATTTTACAAGGAATCGTAGTTTAACGATATTATACCAGAGAGAAGTGCTTAAGGCTACACTTAAATGGAATCTCTCGCGCCGGTCCCACACACAACGTGTACGAACACGGAAATATAAACATATTTAGGCCCGTATTTATACACCGGTGCCAAGTCTGACATCGATCTTGAGATGCTGTTTTCTAAATGAAAACAGTATTTCAGACTTGAGAGCGAGTCATAAATACGGGCCGTAATGCATGATTGTAGCCGTTGTGAATGTGGACACGGCTTTATTATTTTTAATTGACAATATTCACTTTAGAATGCAGAATAAGTTCAGAATAGTGCATACAAATTGCTCTCCTCCACTACGTATCACAATATTATTGCTTTTCGGAAACACACACTAACACATATCACATATCGAGTAGAACGTCTCATCGATAATATCGATCTCCATTGCGGAGGAATATAAAAGTTACGTACAAAATAAACACGAGACATTATTTCTTTACAGTGACCGTCAGTCTTATTATCAATGTTTTCACGTGGAATTTCACTTTTATCATACAAAGCCAATATTTCAGCATAAATTATAACATTACAAAATATAGTGTCCTTGCGGTTGAAGGTTGAAGTCTAGTTAAAATATTATTACATAATTGAACAGGTAAAATTACGAATACTAAGACCACCAATTGGAGTATTATAATTGGATGATTGAGACAGTTTCATCCAATTATAGTATTACAATTGGATGATCGGGACACGTTCATCCAAGGACTACCCTTCAGAAATAAAACCAACAAGGCCCTACCTGCAACCTGCAACAGACGGTATAAACGAGAAACAAAACCACAAAACACATGCTTTGTTAGACGTAAGCACACAACACAACCTGTTTATTAGTAACTTCATATAGACACATTGTTCGTACCACCACACCGTAAACCTAAATCAATAATAAATAATCATACGTCCGTATAGTATGATTCAAATGCGACGCATCATATTTCCTGTATATTTTTGACGTATCCACCAAAGTGTAAGGTACCTACATAAACACTAAATATAGCTATGAGGTGATTTTTTTTTGAGAGATTCGACCAATTGCCAAGACCCAAGTTGAACAATCAACTAGATATAACTAAAAACGTAATACGACTAAGAAAAATGTACAGAATAATAAAGAATAAAAATAATACTGTATCATTACTGCGAGCAGCAATGCTTAGCGGAGGACGTGTCGCAATCCTCTTCTAGATAACGATCACTGAATGAATCTTCAAAATTATTAATTATCCTAAACACATAAAAAAAAATCATTTAATTTACAAAATAAACATCAAACTGTTTAATACTTGTGTATAATATAATGCCTTCTTAATATATGTATCTTTACATAGATTAGAGAAAGAGAGCCGAAATAGATATACTATTTAGAGAGCAAAGTTTTATAGATTATCAAAAAGTTAAGTATAGGTATTTTACGTGCTAAAAGATTTTAGGTTTTATTGTCAATGTAAAGAGCCGCCGACAGCGTACGGCGCGACCGTATCGTAACTACAGTGATCCCAATATCAAAGGATAAATAATCTCAATTTTTAAAGCTTTAAAATACAATAATATTCGAGCGTTCACGATATATATATATAAAAAAATTAGCTGCAGCGGAAGTAGCGCTCACAAGTAAGCAAGGTCTAGCTAAAGATATCACAATGTCTCAAAGACTGCACAAAATTACTGGCCCGTGGGGGGGATTCATATAATAAATAAATTAATACTAAAATTAAGTAGAGACGTTAAGTAAAGGACGGTGATCGAATGATTCGAGACAGACGATTGGCGAGAACTAAATGACACTGGCCACGGTGGAACTGCTTTAGGACACAAACGCTACAATACATTTTGTCCTGAGATTCTTCACTTCATAAAACTGTGTAAATTCTTTTGTAGGCTAATACTTTCACGATTTAATCTATTATATATAATAATAATACCGAAAAGTACATTAAGTATGAAGATATCGCGCAGTATTCAACGTGTGCACCGCTACCTGTCTATAATATTAAGTGTCATAGAAAAAATTGACATTATTGCTCTTGTTTCCTAATTAAGTATAGTTTTTAATACTATATTTAACAAAAATTCGCAAAGACGTCGCTCGCATTCTGTATAATATGAGACTCATTTATTATTGCTTTCAACTTCGATTCCACAACAAGACGACGAACGTCCACCTGAATCGAAAACGAACAAAAAAAATACTTACATTTAAATACTGACCGAAATTGGGAAATAAATAACTATAAATTTTACGAATCGCATTTAAAAACTAAAGTTAAAAATAAAAATTAATAAAAAAAATGTACAATACCCTAAAACTGACCTAAACCTAAACGAATACTCGCATCCTGCTATAGGTAACCGTTAATATAATTTCACGAATACAAGAGAGCATTAAGGCAAGGTTGTCGCGTTCGCACAGAGACATATACTACTGCAAATATTATAATAATATATAATAATTACCAGACAAAACCGAACGTAGACATATTCACATTTTATTCACAACTTTCATTATAATTCATCATTCGTATATCACATTGTATGGGAAAAATATTCGAATCTTTTTTTTTATTGGTACCGACCTACCCTATAGGCACTGAAGCCGCTTCTAAAATATCATAATGCCCTGCGTATTTATAATAACATCTTATAATACATTATTTATTGAATCAGATCTGTAATGGAGATTTTTAAAATAAAGGAATCTAAATTTAAACGTGTTTTTTTATATTAGAGTAGTCTAATAAAATGACAACTTTGTTTGAAATATAGAGGAAGTAGAAAAATATTTTAATTGTTATATATTTTTTAAATATATTAATATATCAACAACTATTATTATACTGTCGGAGAGAAAAATATTCTGCGCTTAAATTTAGATTCCGTTTTGGTGTTTTTTAAATTTATTTTTACTTATATTTTTAAAACGAAGGATCTAAATTTCTTTTATAAATGGAGGTATTTTAACTTATTACAATTTATAAATCTTTAATACTTTAAAATTATATCAGAAACATATTAAAACGTTTCATTGAGTATAGTACTAGGGCTTAACAACGAATACTTCAGAAGAGAACTAGTTATTTTAATTATTAAATATATATTTAGTGAAATTCTTTAAAAGTACTCGTTAAAATAACCGTTATTTGGAAGAAACGTTATCTATGGTATTTAACTGGCCGTTATTAAACGCGGTTCAAATTTGTATGGAGCTGCATACGACCCTCGTCAAGCATTATATTAATTTAGTCATCAAGAGACAAAGATTATTACACGAAATTAATTAATTATAATAATAAAGTTATTAAATATTAGTTCCATGTAAAATAACAGGTTGTTGCTATAAATACGTATTAATTATTACGTGAATAATCGATACGCTCTTGAATACTTTATAACGCTTACATATCGAGAGTTGTCGTTTATAGGCAGTGCCTGATTTTTTGATCGTCAATTAAAATAATAACTAACTTCTTTAAGTAGGAGAATATGGTACTTTTTACTGTAAGAAATCTAATCCTAAAAAATCTTGAAGGTAAATTATATGAGAAAGTGTTATTATTTTAACCGATCAAGTGCTATCACAGGTGCGGTCAGTGTGTCTCTTCGGCGGCGACGTGACTCGCTACTAAGTTGAGGGGAGCCTCGTCGTACTCCGGCATGTTTCGGCCCACCTGGGAATATTAGAAAATGTACTTCATTTATATACAAAAATAATATATAAATAAAGTGTTATAACACTTAGAAAAGAAAAATATCTTTTTTAGAAAACATATAAAAAATTTCAGATATATTTCGGAATCTATTAATCTTTTTTATCTGATTATGAATGTATGATGGATTTCATGGAATTAGAATTTATAGTCTATATCGAAAATATTTCTATTTTTCCGATTTGTTACCACTAACCAAGTGTGGCTTGTGTGGAACCCAACGTTCTGTAAATAAAAGAGTATAAAATGGAATTACTTATTTTTAAGTCTTCGATAGTCTAACAGTTTGTTTTTCGTTTGAGAAGATTATTCAAAACCCAAAATGATTACATTGTAAGATATTTATAAATCAGCGTCTGATAATTTCATTTTCCCCCACCTGGTAGACAAAGTGCAATCAAGCAAGAAATAGGCAACACAGTGAATTTAATACCAGATAAGGTTCTCTTGTCTACCCTACTATAAGCGGGAGCGGGAAAAAAAAAACAAAGCTAACCTGCGGTGAGTGCGCGTGCGGCGAGTGCGCGTGCAACGCGGCCAGCAGGTGCGGCTGCAACTGTCGCCGCAGCGCCGCCAGCACCGCCTCCTCCGCGCCCGCCTCGCCTCCCGCGCCCGCCTCGCCACCGCCCGCTACGCCCGCCTCGCCGCCCGCGCCGCCCCCGCCACCGCGACGCGACTCTGGAATTGTTAATTTTGTTTCATTAGAAATGGTTATATACTACTACTTTGTTTACTACATTATTTTATTTTTTTGTTTTTATAAACAGTTTCACACTGTATCTTGCACATAGTAGGGCAGGCAGAGTGCATCTGGGAACCAGTGTTGAAACACACACGTTCCTATTAAGATATACCCGATTCGCACTTTCCGCCAAAATCTGGAGGTGACGTAGGACTGGTGTTGCACTTAACTTACAATGTCTTCAACAAAGTTCTGCGGAAAGTAGGGAACCAAAGTGCCTTAACTCTAGGGGTCCCAGATTCTCTCTGTCTACTCCGCCACATGGGTAAAATTGAAAAAAAAAACAAATCTAAACAATTAAATTAATCAAACACTAACTATTCCTAGCATGTTTCCCATCGTGCCGCGGCCGCCTACGCCGGGTATGTATAGTGTCACGCCGCATGGCCGTTGGACGCGGCACCCCATGCAACTTGTAGTACAGTCCGCACGCGTTGCACACCATCTCGCCGCGCGCGTCGCGACGCCAGATCGTGGTGGTGTGCGTGCCGCAGTTGCTGCACGATAGCTCGACGCGGGGCGCGTTGCGTGTGGAGGGAGTGATGGGCGTTCCCGCTACTGGTGCTCCCGTGGTGCCAGTTGTTAATGCGCTTTCTGTTACTTCTTGCTGGAAAATTAATATATTATGGTATGTTAGAATAAAATGAATGAACAAGTTAGGTAACTTTTTGTCAAAGCAAATTTAAAAAAAATCGATATAATCAAAGTAGCGAATAAAAATTTCGCCAGAGTCATAAATTTTAACTAAGTTTTGCTACTACACACAATATCTCCAAAATTCAGTGGAAACGAGAGTGTCTTAACACATTCTGGTTTCTTCTTGCCATCACACTATTTACGGGAGATACATCATAAACTTAAAAAAAAAAACAAAAAACTGATATTTCAAAAAAATACTCCTAATCAACAAAGACGACATCATACCACAACAACAGCATCGTGGGCGGCGGACCACACGCCGGGCTCGTGCAGCGGCTGCGCGCGCGCCGGGCAACTCTGCTTCCTGCGCGCCGTGCCTGCGCCCCCGCCGCCACCCGCGCCCGGCGGCAGCGTTCCACCGCTGCTACCGCGTATCGAGTTTGACCATTCACCGTTCTGAAACAAGACAAATTACTATTATAATCTAAAACCGTTCATCCAGTCCATTGTTGCGTAGTGGGACGGTGTCTGACTGTATATATGACGATTGTTTCATAAAAACATAATTTTTACATTATAGCTTTCAATTTATGTGAAAAAGTTTGCGTTTGTCAAGATAAACATTTCGACTGCTTTACGGATAAAGATTTCGAAAAATATTCTCAAAATGCTTTTCCTTAATTACTTCGCTACGAATAAACATATACAAAAGAAAGCGAAATTAATATATTTTTCAACTGTTGTTTTCTCTATATACGATACATTTCCTAATATACCGAAAATTTGAGATTTGAAAAACACATTTATATTTTTATTTACTATTTACATTCAATACTTCTAGCAATAGCTATATATTTAATAGTACTCGAAAACGTAATCGGTGACTAAGGTGACAATTTTCTAATTCCAGAATGTCAGTTAATCATTTAGCTTGTCACAAAGTCAGTAAAAATATTAACATTCACTATAGACGCATTTCATTAAGATTTTTTTTATTTTAGAGACTGTAACGGAACATTTGTTCCTAGTCGGGGGGAAAGAACTATTATCTATAAATATATAAAAGGACTTGTCCTCACTGACTGAGGTAAGACGCACGCACAGCCGTAACCGCTGTGCGTAGAAACGTGAAATTTGCACAGATGTTTACTTTTGTAATCTGGACATCCAATAAGAAGGGATTTTGAAAAATTTTAACCCTAAAGGGCTGAAATAGAGGTTCAAAGTTTGTATGGAAAAAAATTTTAATCGGCACCGATTTTTATAAAAATTGAAATTTAGATTTTTAAAAGTATTTAATTTAACACGTGTTTCATCGTTTTCTAGAATTCACCCCCTAGGGGTGCAAATACGGGGTTGAAAGTTTGTATGGAAAAATCATTAAATCGCCACCGATTTTTATAAAATTTGAAATTTAGACTCTTAAAAATATTTCATTGAACACATGTTTCATGGGTTATTAGAATTCACTCCCAAATACGCAAGCGAAGCTGCGCGCATCCGCTAGTTTATTAATATTTTAATTTCATCGTTTAGATACCAAGGCGGCATTGTGTTCCACCACTCAACATACAATGATCGAAAATTCGGCGGAAAGTGTGAAACGGAGTGTCATAACACTAGTTTCCCTCTATTTAACCTACTATACACGGGATACAGCGTGAAGCCTAAATTGAACAAGTTTACCGATAAATTAAATTGTTTATACCAAAAATCATTTACTAAAACTACAAGCAAATAATATTTTGTTTGTAACAATGAATTGCAATTTGCATAAAATATAACTCAAATACTAGAATTAATAAAGAGATAGTCAGGTTTTACCATCGCAGCACTCTTATCAGCTATTATTATAGTAGACTCATAGTATTTATTGCGCATTTCTATAAATGCGAACAAGACGACTGGAGTGTTGATGTCATTGTTAGATTTCTATTATTATTTTCACTAAAATGACATAACGGATCTCTGGTTTAATGTGAAAATGTTTGACTGTAAGTGTGATGGTTGTGGATTCGATTCGCACTCGAGTGTATTTTAAATATTTAAATTTTCCGTCACTTAACACGCAATATCTAAAAAATAAGCGGAAATTGGGAGAGCAGAGCTACTAGAATTATTACTTAAATATTTAAATGTATTGTTTTTTTATATTATACATTATTAACATTTTATTTGTAATATAAATAACCAAATAAAAGAGATCATTGAAAATAAATAATTACTTTTGGTCTGAAATAAACAAATTTATTTTCATGATAATTTATATATCACGTTACAATAATATTTCAAACGACAATTTCATCTTTACAATAATAAAATTTGAAGAATATACATGTAAACGATAAATAAAAGACATAGAGTAAATAAAACATAAATAAATAATAAAATATTATGATAAAAACGTACAACAAACGTACAATTTCCGCAATACAAATAAATATAATGTTGTGTCAGTCACGAGTGACGGCTGCTCGACTATAGAATAGTAAACAAGGCAGCGTCTGACGTAGAACCTACGACCACTATTGAGAGGATAATAAACTTAACCAATATGCATAATTACTAGGCCTCGAAAGTAATTGAAGGAAATAAATACTATTTACCTCGACACCGTCAGGTAACTAACACGAACGAACAAAACAAACGTTAGTAGTAAAATGTTTTTAATTAATATTCACATCGCGTATTTATTATGTAATGAAATATTCACTTCCAATATTCGTGTCAATATAAACGACTTTTAAGTATCGTTGCAGGTTAATTATTTGTTT
>HE671137.1:0-17805 GCA_000313835.2 Heliconius melpomene melpomene | reverse complement strand
GTTGTCAAATACAAACAAGTAGAGGACGAAGAGAGAGAGAGAGAGAGAGAGTTCATTGAAATGTATTTTTCAATATAATTAATAAAAAAAATATCCGCAATAATGGTCACCCTTCATTATATTAAGGGAACATGATGTATATGTATGTATATTAATACCTTATAGTAGATCGATATTTGTAAACATTTATTTAATTAGATAATTTAATTGTTTCAAAATGGTAATTTAAATTAATAAATAAATATTAGTATTTAGAAAATAGATTTTGCAAAGACTCAATATTATAGATACATACTATTATACTATTATACTCAATATTATAGACTCAATATATGATTAAAATCATCATTTAACAGGTGAACAATTAGAATAAACATTGATTTTAAGATTGATCTTCTATTATATAATATTTTACTTTAAAACATAAGGCAGACCGCGCATTTCATCGTCTATTCTCATAGTCAAACGGAACCGGAAGAAAATATTTCAAACGCTGGCAACCCCTGTTTGCGGCAGGAATTTTCCAGGCAACCCTGTTTTATAGTGTTCAGAAAAAAATAAGCTTTAATTTGATATATAATTCATTAAAAAAACACATGAGTGCAAATTATTAACATTTAGTGACAACTTTAAACCAGGCAACCCTAGACTTGCGGCAGACTGAGAGCTGGCAACCCTTAATTTTCCAATTCCTTATGCGATTATCTTTCAAATGATGTGCGATTTATATAAAAAACGTATGGGTGCAATTTTCTCCAAAAACGAGTTACGAAAAAATGTAATTAAAGGTGATTGCGGCAGGATTCTTCCAGGCAACCCAGGTGTAATCTGTTCTACTAATCATGTATTATTCATTAATATAGGTTTAATTAAGAAAACTCGTTTATGCAGGATTCAACGGTCGGATCCCAGTCTATTTCGAGTTAGAGGCCAGACGTGGCGCAGGCGCACAAGCATGCGACTGTAACCGCGACAGGTTGTAAATTTCCATTCCTCGCTCTGGTAACGAGGCAAAGAGTGAAGAAGAAACGAGGCATTCCACCACTTAACACGCAATATCTAAAAAATAAACGGAAATTGAGAGAGCAGAGATACTAGAACTATAATATTTAAATGTTTTGTTGTTTATATTATACATTATCAATATTTTCTTTGTAACATAAATAATCCTATAAATAAACTCATCGAAAACAAATATTTTCTTTTGGTCTAAAATAAACAATTTTTTTTCATGATAATTTATATATCACGTTACAGTAATATTTGAAACTACAATTTCATCTTTACAATAACAAAATTTAGAGAATATACATGTAAACGATAAAGAAAAGACATAGTGTAAATAAAACATAAATAAATAATAAAATATAATGATAAAAACGTACAACTTCCGCAATACAAATAAATATAATGTTGTGTCAGTCACGAGTGACGGCTGCTCGACTATAGAATAGTAAACAAGGCAGCGTCTGACGTAGAACCTACGACCGACGAGAGGATAATAAACTTAACCAATATGCATAATTACTAGGCCTCGAAAGTAATTGAAGGAAATAAACACTACTTACCTCGACACCGTCAGGTAACTAACACGAACGAACAAAACAAACGTTAGTAGTAAAATGTTTTTAATTAATATTCATATCGCGTATTTATTATGTAATGAAATATTCACTTCTAATTCGTGTCAATATAAACGACTTTTAAGTATCGTTGCAGGTTAATTATTTGTTTTTTAATGTCATGTAAGATTAGTCATGGTGAAGCAATGGGGTGACGTTTTTTTAGCCTGACGCTGTATCCCGCACAAAGCAGAGTAGACAGACAAAACTTAAAGTTAAGACTGCGTGTTGAGTGGTGGAACCCAACGCCGCGTTTATCCTCAACACCAGGGCAAAGAAAATAGAGAGAGGTGTTTGGATCTCGTAACTGCACAGTTTAAACCTTTAACCCTACGTATAATTGGGGTGCTGCGCATCTTTAAATATTTTTTACTACAAAAAACAATCTTACCGGTGAAACAGCACCATTGGGCAGCACGGGCGTCGTCGGCAGCGGCGACGTGGCCCCCCGGAGCGGGGACACCGTCATGCCGAGGTGTTTGCTGTTTATTAGTCTTCGCAATAGCTGTGTAGCTTCACCGCCGCGACCTGCACAATATATCTTCATGTTTATCTCAAAGAAACTAGTGGCAAAATATACTGAGGGTGTGATTGTAACGCGACGGTTGTGGGTTGGATTAACGTTAAGCTTAACGTAATTAATCAATATTTATTAATATTTTCATTACTTCGCTCTGGCACCAAGGCAAAAGCTCGGCTTTGGTGTTCTGCCACTCAATTCCGCCATACAATTGCAATACCTCGAAATGGCTCAAAACATTCAACACCTACCCTACCCTTCTGTGTGTGAGATAAAGCGTGAAACGTGTAAAAAAATTAGACAATAGAAAAAATAATATAAAACAATATTGTATTATATTTGTTCAAGTGCAATATGCACTCGAGATAAAAGTTGTAGTCTCATAGTTCTAGTAATTTCAATAACTGAAACGTACTAAAGTACAAATAATATTTTGTAAGAGAGTAATACTTTGTTTTTTTTAAGGATTGTTTTATATATTCGTAGTAGTCTAGTCTTAAGGAAAATTACTATTGAAATTTTCAATTTTGATAGGAATAACATATTTTTTTAGTTTCACGTTTTATCCCGCACACAGAAGGATAGGCGGAAGGAACCTGGAAACCTAGCGGTAAAACACTTCGTTCCCATTAAGACCAATGACCAATTTTTGCCTAGTTACTAGAGTGAGGAAGTGAAAATATTATTAATATAAAAATATTCCAAGTGGGGATCGAACTCACGACCATCGAAAAATGATTCAATATAAAAAAAATACAATTACCGTTTTGCCTATGAAGTGCTTGCCATAAGGATTCCTTGTCACCTTCATTTTCGTGTGGTGGTTTTGGAGACGACTGTGCCGATGGCACAGATTGAGTTTCTTCAGGATCGTCCTATAAATATAGTAATTTTATTGAAAATAAATATTGATATATCTGAATTAATTATTGAAGAATTAAAAATAAATTATTGTTTTATAAATAAAAATGTTTAATCAATATTATTTTAAAATATAGCTACGTTATTTAGTGGATGCTATTGTGTTAGAACGTTTGCATATTCAGGTGTGTACTGAAAAATCAATACATCAAAGCAAATATTAATATAGCAATAAATAATCTATTATATTTTTTCTTTAAGTTCAAAAACAATTATTTTATAACTTATTTCTTTTTTTAATAAAAAGATATATTAATTCATAAACAACAGAATATACTTAAATTCAATAGCTTATCAAATTACCTTGTTTAGGTGTCATTGATATGATTCACTTATAATTCTATTCCTAACAGGAAATAATAAAAAAACATGCAATAAAATGTTCATCTTAAAACCTTGTACATCTTTGTCATACGTAAATAAAATAAATAAATAAATCAGCTTCACGCTGTATCCCGCAAACAGCAGGGTAGGCAGAGGGAACCTAGTGTTAACACACTCTGTTCCCCACTTTCTGCCGAATTCTGGAGGCATTGCGTGTTGAGGGGCAGAACTCAAATTCGCGCTTTGCCTCGACACCTGAGCGAAGAAATGAAAATATAAACGTACATAAATACTTCACTCCCTCGAGTGGGAATCGAACCCACATACATAATATTCAGTTATACAAATTTTATTCGGATAAATTATACTGGAGCCATAACCATATAGAACCTGACTCCATATACGGTCTTAGTGACATTACTTATTATAGTTTTCGTCGGTGTTAATAATTTTTACCAACTTAACACGTAAAATATACAAATAAAAAAAAACATAATTGACAGTATCAGTCATGATTTTAGTTGTTTGCATATTTTTTCGTTCTCATTAACATCACTACATTAGATTTACGACAATGAAGCTTTACGTCAATATATTCTTTAGAACCCGGAAGAAATTAGACTTGTGAATCTTCAATTGTTGCATTTATACCTTTTATAAGTGAAGTAGGTATTTATAATAAATAAAGAAGTGAGGAACGGAGTGTCTTAACACTAGTTCCCTCGACCTCGACTCGACTCTCCTAGCCTCCTGCCTGCCTGCTGATTTTTTATTTAATTATAATAAATGTGTAATATAGGAAAAAATCACCTGCGACACTTCAGAAATGTCCATCTGCAATCTGTCCGGATCTGACCCGCTACTGCTCTGACTACACTCTTCATATACGGAGTTATCTTTCGGCTGTTTTGATTTATTACAGGATCGTCCAAAAACGTGTTGTTTATACTCGTCCGCGAAACTGGAGGACTTGCTCGTTAGAGTTCTGTGTAGGAAGGGTCCCGTCTGGTCGGCGTGCTCCAAGGCCTCGTTCTTGATGGTGCCGTAGAGAGAGAGGTCCATCTCTTTGTTGTCATGGTCTTCGTGGCCAGGGTAGGGGTCGGTGTACTGGTCCACGGGGTACTCCTGCGCGGCGGCGTGCGTCCTGTCAATGACACTGGCGTAGTTAGGCGGGAAGTTGTGAGATTCCTCGTTTTCTCGCTGCGCGACCGCGACAGCCTTGCTTATAATATCGATGACGGCATTGCAATGCATAACCTCTCTCGCTCTGTCCGAAGGCGGTAAACTCGGCCCGCTGTTGAACATTATGTGAGGACTTTCCTCCGTCTTCACGACGTATTTAGACGGGTCGTAGTTTTTGATCTGAAGCAGTGTGACCGCCGCCTGCCGGCTCTCCAGGTTCTTCATCTCCTCCGTGGAGTCGGGGGACCCTATTTCGGCATACTTGTGTTTGTTGACGTCGTCGTACTCGTTATCGTTCAGCGGCCTGATTATTTCCTCTAATTTGTCCGCCGTTATGTTCAGGATATCCTAAAAATAAAGTGACAATGTTTGAACAAAGGCTGCTCGATATTAATAGAGAGATAATAGAAACACACATTAACCAATGAGGTGCTCGCTCATTTGATGACACTTCGTGATATCGCGCCGAGAGGCTGATAAGATAGTATTGCATCTTTATCGGAAGGTATTCGAGCAGTGTCCTTTCTAATTTCGAGGAAGATGTACTTTCTACGCGACGTACGTGGAGTGAGTAGAGTGTACTAGAATCGTGCTCTGCTAATCCTGGCGTGGACTGAGACCTGGACGGCATCAGCCTGCATTAGGATAGTTCCTGTGATTATATAAGTTATGGTGTGTCTTTGTTCTAGGTGTTTGTGATATTATGTGTCCTAGTTACCGCGAGTCACGCTCAAGACGAGGTGAAGAACGGCCAATGTGATATTTTCATACAAGATGGCAATAATCTTACATTGAATTGTTCGAGGCGGAATATAGAGAGTATACCCGCCTGGCCAGAGAAAATAAATAAACTTACAGACAAAGGTAGGTCTTGTTGCGTACGTACAATATTAAATTTATCTTAATAATAGCTCATTAAGTAGGTTGACACCTGCGCGTGCTACGATGTCGTGGAATAATTGAGTAAATATTTTTCGTCATTATCTTTAGTGTTTTAAAAGTTATGAAAATAATAAACAAAAAATGTAATTTAACATATTACAGGTCTAAGTGTTAATATTATACAGTTAAAACAAGAAATATTAAAATGTATATTTTATTGCAAAATATTATATCACAAACTGAAACACTATCAATATTATGTGATAATACCATATGTGACTAACAATATATTTTTGGTATTTATATTTGTAAATGAAAACGCAGGTCACGCTTCTACAAAATTATGCATTATTTTTTCCTTAACTAAACGTGTATGTACCGTGTACCCGTACAATCGTAAATAAATAAATTCTTTCGATAAATTGTTAATAAAATACACGCTTAATGTAAGGTCAGTCGCGGCGCAGGAGCACAAGTGCGTAACTGTAAACGCCACTGGTTGTGGGTTCAATCCCCACTCAAGGAAATACTTTCTTCGGCCTCCAGAATTTAGCGGTAGATTGGGAACGAAGTATCCTAACTCTGCCTACCTGGCACCTGCAACCTGACTGCTGTGTCCGATACACAGACTAAACGTTTTTTTAAAGCTTAATATTTATCTGAATGCTATATTGTATTATGTATAGATAAGAATATTTTAGAATTTGAATAGATCTACCCCACTCGATGTGAAATATTTATTTACGTTTATATTTCTATTTCTTCGCTCTGGTGTCAAGGCAAAGCGCAGCGTTGAGTTCTGTCACTCAACACGGAATCCCTCCAGAATTCGGCAGAAAGTGGAGAACGGAGTGTCTTAACACTAAGTTCCCTCTGCCTACCCTGCTGTGTGCGGGATACACCGTGAAGCTGATGTATATGTATGTATGAATAGATTTAAATAAGTTTTAATTTATTTGTTTATTTCAGGGGGAAATGTGCTGATTACTTTCTATAACAATAGCATAACGAATGTCACACAATTAGACAAAGTGCCAGGAAATAAAGTCGCTATCAACTTCAAATCAAACAAAATTACTCAAATAGAGGACGATGCCTTTAAAAACATAAACCGCCTAGTGTACTTGGATCTGAGTAATAATCGTCTAGCAGGTACCTTCTTTAGTAATTTATCATAAATGTTTATTAGATTATTATTTTTATTTTACGCAATGCTTGGGTTCGTGTGTTCTTACACACTAAATTACAATACAAGTATTTTTAACATTTTTAGAATTATTCCAAGCTTAGAAAAGAAAAATACGTTTTTAGGATTTGAACCCGCGCCCCTTGGAAACCGTCCGTCCGGTTGTTCTGACCATTAAGGCATACGTTCAATTTTTTGTACGTTTCTATAAAACGTAATTTACAATACAAATAGTATTACTACGTGCTTTATTATTTTTCACGATGTATTTTTTTAATAATAACTAATTGATAAAATTATCAAGTACTTTACGGCAAATATAGCGAAATTCTTATAATTTACTCACTATCTATTAATCGAAACCCTTGAGGCATATGATATGATCTTATGATCTTATATGATCTTACAATGTCTCAGACGTGGTAAGGCAAATGTCATACAATTTTAATGATATTTGTTACCATGTCCATCCCTATATTTATAACAGATCCCCTTACTTCGACCGGTGACATGAGTTAAAGGATTTTATGTGTCTATATATGTATGTTATTATTATATGTTATATATAAACATAATATTGAATGGTCCCATGACTGTAAGCGCATTTATTCAATCAATTTGCAGGTGGTAAAAACAAGTGCTGAGTTGTTTACCGCCACTCAACAAGCAGTGCCTCGATTTTGTGCTGAAAGCGGAGAATAGAGGATTCTTTAAAATACGGAATATAGCGTGAAACTAACAAAAAATATCTATATAATTCAATACAAATCTAGATATCCAAAGATAATTGTTCTCCTCCTTCATGATTTTTACGTATCTTGCATACATTATCAACATTCGAACGTCCCACTGTGTTATGAATGCCAATATCTTTTAATATTAACCTTCTGTATATAGGTAATTGGAAAGCAGACTGCCTAACTTGACACAAACACTAAATCGTTATCTTCTACCTATTAGGTACATGTAATAATTCTACAATATTATTAAATTTCAGGAGATGTGCTCAGAAGCGAAATATTTCAGGGTCCATACAAAAATGGCGTTTACAGCAGCATTGCGTTGGAAACATTAAATTTAGGACTAAATCGTATACATTCACTTGACAAGAACTTATTCCAGTACACACCAAACTTGACACGTCTCTATTTGAACAATAATCCTATAGAAATACTCGACCATGTTACCATTCTTGCCCTATCGAGTGCAACTAAATTGGAGGTAAGCAAATTTAAGTTTTTTCAGCTTCTCGCTGTGTTACGCACACAGTAGGATCGGTAGAGGGAACCTAGTGTTACGACACTCCGTTCCCATTTTCCGCTGAATTCGGGAGGCATCGCGTGCGCTTTGTTTCGACCCCAATATATAAATATTAATATATATATATATAAATATTTCACTTTCTCGAGTGGGAATCGAAATCCACAATCTGTCGTGTCATACTTTGTGGCCTTGCCATGACTGCCTCAAATCTTAAATTCATTATCAAAATTCAAATCGATTTTTTTTAATATTTCTTGGTTTCCAGGTCCTGGATTTGGCAAAGACCGAGATTGACACAATCCCCATCGACGCTTTTAGAGGACTGGTGAAGCTAAAACAAATTGACCTATCGGGAAATCAATTCATCACAGTGCCAGAGAGCCTAAGTCTTGTAGGCAGCACGTTACAGTACCTGACTTTCAATAACAACCCTATAGTTGAACTGGACGATGACAGTTTTATAGGTAAATTTTAGTACTATATTGACCATTTTCTCCATAATAATCACGACTTACATTTATTTTAAAAGAATTTGAACCCGTGCTCCTGGGATATGGCTTTCTATTTACACTTCATCTCGCAAGCACATGTAATATGTAGATGTAAGTTTAGAAAGTATCACAGGTTTCAGTCATAATTTTATAAGAGAGTTGTTAACGTCAGTCGTGGTGCAGGCACCAGGGACCAGCGGCCGACTGTATATGCAACAGATTGCGGGTTCGATTCCCACTCGAGGAAATTAAATATTTAATATTTCCTCGCTCTAGTAGTCTGCCTCACGCAATGTCTCTAAAATTCGGAGAAAAGTGGGGAACACAACTACGGAAAATGGGGATCGGAGTGTCTCAACACTATGTTCCGTCTGCCTACCCTGCTGTATGCGGGATACAGCGTGAAGCTATTGTTTATTTCTAATTTATATTATAATTTTACATGATATCGACGTCAATTGGTTACGGTGAAAGTAATAAAGGCACGTACTTCTCTAATATCCGATGACTAGTCAAATGGCGACGTAACAAGTTGTTTTGGAGTTTTGATACTCATTACATAAATATATTAAAATTTTCATATTAATGAATGCTTTCTATTTTCTTAAGATCTGCTTTTACCTATTTCAACACATATTATGTACATTTTAAAAAGCGTAAAGTTAATCGATTCTGTGATTACGAATTGATATTTTATCATATTAATTATGTATACATAGAAAATTATATTATTATAATCTATTTGAAATAATGTTAAAATATCAGTTCAATAGTTGCTCGAGGCCAGATGTTGGCGCAGGAGCACAAGCGTATAGGTTCGATTCCCATTCTTTTCATATACATATATTATTTAATATTCTTCGGACTGGCGTCAAGGCAAAACGCGACGTTGAGTTCTGCCACTCAACAATTCCAGAATTCGGCGGAAAATGAGGAACGGATGTGTCTTAATGGGAACAGAGTGTCTTAACATAATAGTTTCCCGGGTTTTCCCTTTACCTTGTTAAAATAATAATAAACAATCAGTTCTACCGTATTATTATTGTTATTTATGAAAAGAACAAGAACTCCGGTAATATATTATAATAGATTAAAGCTGTCACATCAGCTACGATAAAAAATATATATTAGATGATTACAATCATGCCCTTTAATCTTCTAATTACTACAAATACGTACTTATTATGTAAATAGGTTCTCAACGTTTATATATGAAATTATACATAAGAACATTTTTTTATCTTTACACTATATTCCAGATATAGCAAGGTAGGCAGAAGGAACCTGGGAACCTAGTATTAAGACATTTCGTCCCCACTAAGGCATTTTCCGCCGAATTCTGGAGTCATCACTCGTTGAGTGGTGGAGCTCGTCGTAGTTTTTGCTTCGAGGAAATAAAAATATAAGTTATTCCATTTCCTGGAGTGGAAATCGAACCCACTGTCCACGCTTAAGCCCCTGAGACTGGCCTCAAGATAACATTTATCATATTCAATTAGCACAAAACTGTAATAGATTAATTAGGCATAAATTTTACTAATCATAATATATTTCAATATTTTAAGGTTTAACAAATCTCGTCGAGTTAGAACTAGGCGAAAATGATTACTTGGAGGAAGTGAAGCGGAGCACGTTTACACCGCTGAAAAGCCTTCGAGTGTTGCACTTGTGCCACAATCGCAACCTTAGATATATCAGCCATAATGCTTTCAGAGGAATAAAAGATAAATGGACATTGAAGGAGGTAAACAAATATGGAAAAGTCTTAAAATTTATGTTTGTTATTTTGTTGGTAAGCAACTGTTTATAATCGTGGCCTGCCTGTATGACAGTCTACTCTAATGAATAAGTATTGTTTATCTTTTTTTTTTCAGTTTCACACTGTAGCGGGGTAGGCAGAGGGATATTAGTGTTAAGACATTCCGCTTTTTCGCAATTCTGGTAGCATTGCATGTCGAATGGCGGAAAACAACGCCGCGCCTAATTTCGACGTAACTCAAGTGGAAATTGAACCCACAACCTCTCGTTTTTACAGTCACACGCGTGGGCTCTTGCGCCATGAGTGGCCTCTTTTCTGGTCTTTCATTGAACCTATATATCATTTTAAATGACATTTTCTTTAAAAAAGATGGTTCATTTTTTTAAAATGGCATAAAAATATCAATAACAAAGCAAACTCATAAAATAAAAAAATATGGACACCATAGTTTAACATATGGTCCATACGTTTTGTATAGACGTAATTCTAACGTAAACTTGTCCTTGGTACGGGATGTGAACGTAAGCAAATCCTTTCACCAAAAACTTAAGTTCAATAAAGTCCTAACATAGGATTTGTTACAATCGTAACTAATATATAGAATAAAATATTGAGATTAGGCATTAGGCAAAATGGAATATTTTCGTAATGGCTCAAAAAAAATAATAAAAAAAAATTCAGTCGAATTGATAATTTCCTTCTTTTTGAAGTCGGTTAATAAAAATAAACAATTTAAAGGAGCGTTATCATAGCAAGAATAAATAGCAACTATCAAAAAATTGCATTAAAAAATCAGAATCATACTTATATACTTAGATCTGTATATTTTCGAAATAAATAACTACAAGAGAATGACTTTCAAAAAGTGGAAAACGATTTTGTTTAATGAAATTTCTATTAACGTACTTATAATAAAATCGCGACGGATCGGTGTCCTTACATGGAAGCTATACATATAAGAAAAAGAATATTGGTAGCATTTAAAAACGTATAAGCCAAAAACAACAAACCACAACAAACAACAACTAAAATAGAACCAAAAACAATGATTTTTTTTTTTGTTTATATTATACACACCTATGCGACAATTATTCTTGACTGTTACCACAAACTACAATTTTCCTTTAACTCAATTACTATTTAATTCATTTAATCAAGTAAGTTGATAGTAAATTACTTGGAACTGCTTAGATACCATACATATGTATTTACTAAATAATGTGTAAATATTTTCGTATACGCTAGGTACTACTGTCGTGTGGTTGACGTGAATATCCGACATTTTATAAAATCGACGAAATGCATATATTCTTACAGTGCCAGAAAATATAGTTCTAAGGCCCTCCATCCTTAGCAGAGCAGGGAATGAAAATAGTTAATACCTACAAATCAAAATCGAACCTATAACCATCGCGCTTATTTTTAGGCGTTGCTCCACTGCGCCACTATGGTCGCGAAAGTATTTTTATTAAAAATATTATATTAAGCTTGGATCTGAACTCATAAACAGCTGTGTAACTTTGTTAGCGTATTATATTAATTAATAATTATGTTTATGCATATTGCAATTCATCTAGCTGTATAAAGAGTCTTCTGTAAAAATTTAGGACATCAAAATACACAAGTCAAAAATGTTTGTTTAAATCTGGCCCAGTTATATATACTGACTTGACAAGACAGCAACTGGGTCAGCTGATCAATCACTTTACATGTTTTGATAACAGCCAATTGCACAATTTATCATAAATTTTTATATTTTGGTATGGTGATTTGTACTGGATATTTTACAAATTACCCATATTATGTGATGGGCAGAGAGAACCTAGTGATTAATTACTCTGTTTTGAACTTTCCATTATAATCTGTGAAATGGTGGAAACTAATATTGCATAAATAACAAATAGTTGGTCAATTTTGAATATAAATATTTTCCTAAAATTGACTTTGTACCACATTTAAGTGTGTTATGAAAAGATTTGATTTAGAGAAACATAAAACTCACATCTCTTAGAAGCCATCCACCTTTCGAATATACTTCCAAGTATTCCTTTCCTTAGTATGTAATAATATAAATATGTTAAAGTAAGAATAGATTCATCACTAATTTTAATTTATAAATTATTCCAACAGGTGTATCTTGATGACAACAACTTAAGTGAGCTATCGACAGATTTACTACCCTGGGACAAACTTGAAGTACTAGGAATGTCTGGTAACAATTGGCTTTGTAATTGTGACCTTGCCAATATTGTTACAAAACAAGGAGCCGGTTCCAAGTTTAGGCCAGGGGAAATACCTTAGTAAGCACATTGTAGAATATACTAATCACCTGTTTAATGAAAGTATTTATAGATCTGAGATTTATAGTTCTTATATTTGAAAGAATTACATTATAACTTATACTTTGCCATGTAAATTGTATTTAAATATTATTTATTTTTAGCTGTGCTGCCCCAATGAGACTGAGTGGGGCATTCATAACTAATATAACTATGTCATTCTGTCCTGCTTTCGACACTACATTCGCAACAAAGAAAGGATTTTCATTCTCCAGTTTAAAACCAAAACATATACTATGGAGCATAGTGGGTGTAGCATCTGTTGTGGGCATTGGAATCATATGTGGACTTTTAATAAATGTAGTGAAGGCATTCTATAAGAAGAATATAAGGACTCAACCAATACACTACATCAACATCAATGATGATACCAGTTTTGCTTAAAAATAATAATATTTCAACATTATGTAAATAAAAAAAAAATGTTTTCCAAAGTCATTATAGCAATTAATATTTTAGTGTAGAATTTGTTGTATCAATAACATGTTCGTATATGAAATGAATAAAAATAAATATTTTTATATTAAACCCACCTCTTTTGGACCTGATAATGAATTAGCATACTGTACAAATTGTTCCAACAGTCTCTCAGATTTATGTGATAATTCTCTAAATGTATGAAACTCATCAAGCTTGTGTGCACAACTTCCACAAACCACCTGTGGCAGCATATCTTCTGGTGATACCTAAAACATTATTCACACGGTCAACTGTGTTAGTTTCACAATATCCCCGTCATTAAGAGATGATGTGGCCAGTGACCTTTTACTACAATCATAGATGATGATTCATTAATGCCTAATCTGATAACAAATAATAAAAATCTGCAAACCAGTTTATATGTTATGAAATGAAATGAATGTTGTCTGCGATAGGACAGAAAGTGTGATTCAAGTTACCCTCATATAAACTGTAGGGCTATATTTAGATAATATTGATTCTCAAAATAGCAGGGTTGTCAGGCAAAGAGTGGGTCCATTAATTATATGTATAAGATACAAGGTATATGCTTATTGCTTAGTAAGCATGTTAGCACAGAAGGCCACAGAAGGTTTGTTGTCAAAATAATCGGTGCGCTCCTTTGTTATCAGCACGCACTGATAGAGCCGCTACATGCTGCCACCCGCCTCGCCTATCACTTCCAAGAACGACATTAGTCATACTCTAAACTACTCGACGCGTGGGCCGTAATATGATATCACAATGCGAAAATACCCAACACCCGCGAGAAAGTTAATGGCGCTTATCAGTATCCACAATCTCTTACGCTTATGCTAAACTTTCACACGAAAAAAACGTTCTGTTTATACTGCCCAAACAATATAACAACTCAAATTAGTTACCATTATTGACAAATATGTCATTATCATCTCGGAAAGTCGTGATTTATCCTTATCACGGTCGAATATTGGAAGTTTAACATCACTGCAATTATCGCCACAGAATGATAAACAAAGGCGACACACTGAATGGAACTTCGGCGGCAAATTACACATATTTAGAAATAAAAACACAGAAACGTAACCACAACGAAAGAAAACATTTAGAAATAAATGTTGGAACTAATATAAAAATTAAAACAATTTGTTTAAAATATAACTCAGCATGCGATGATGTAGGATACATCACATCGCGATTGTCAACCAAACGAGCGAGCAAGCCACACACACCTACAAACGTACCATTGTTTACGGTACGCTGATTATTGCGCGTGTGTGCGCTCGCTTGTGGCGCTAGTAGTTGACACACTGATAAAATGATAACGTTGTCAAGTGATTTCTGATATCAATATAATCACTGTAAGGCATTATCATTTTACATTTGTTGACCCTTACTTATTTATAGGTGCAATTCAAAATTAACATTATTTTTATATTAACTTTATTTAGTTATTCAAATTAATATATATTCTGCTTATTAATATCTTAAGTAACTATTTATCGATAACTTTTTTTATATATTTTTATGACTTCATAAAGCTATTGCAACTTAATTATTAGTAGATAAGATCATTTATTATATTTTATTATGCTTTTCTGTATATATAACATAACTATGACCGTTATATTAATCCACAAATATATTAAACTGTATTACACTAGGCACGTTATATAAATCTTACATATAAACAATTGTATATCGTATTATCAATACAAGAAATCATCGAAAGTAAATAAACCTTAAAGTTTATGGTATTTTTTTTGTAATAGCAAGTAAGTAAGCCTTTATTCGAATAATGTTCACAGATAAGATATTCTCTGTGTATCTTCATACAATATGACCATCGCAAAGATAGGCGCTTTGCGATGCGCAAAGTACAGAATTTTCAAGAGTCTTTTAGCCTGGGGCCCTGGGCTGGCCCCGACACGAGTTTTAATAAATTCAGGTATTTATAAATGACGTTTGTAATTTGCTGAAAAAGCAATAAATAATAATAAAACTTAGCAAATTAAATTGTTTTTTTTTAAATACTGCTATTTTCCAATATTCTAAAGTTGAAATTAGGTTCATAATAGAAAAAAATAAGGGAGTGGCCTCCCCTATTTTGAAACTAAAGGAGAATTAAAATTTTGTATTCTTTAATATATACATAAAGTGATGTTTTTGTTATTTGGTAAACAGATTTACTGATAAAATATTTTTTAAATCCTTTTCCACATTATTTCGTTTTACTTTTTTCATATTTGAATAAAATTTTATTCTCTATTTTAAACTAATAATTCATTTTAATTGAACCATTTGAAATAATTATATTAATTATATGTAATATTTATTAGTAATTATATATACCTACTATTCAGAAAAAAAGAAGACATTTTTTTAAGAGGTAATAGATTTATTCGATATAATTAAATTGTTTTCAGCGGTAAAAAGATCTGCTTTCCAATCGTATCTTAAGGGTTATTAATTAGAATTAAACTTCAAAACGTTCTAATTAATTAATATAGAAGTGCGCAACCGAATTTTCTTTATTGATTTATAGTTCGTGGCTATATTAAGAGCGATCCCAAACTTTGAAAAGATCTATGTATAGTTATAGAACCTATAGAGACTAGTGTTTAATCTGTCTGCTGTCAACATATATTTTATTGTATAGCCTACAATATATTGATCGTCTGTCTACTACTAATTAGTTTTTGTTTTGTCAGTCGCAGAGTTCATTCTCCATATAACTTGAAATATTACTTTATCATCAAAAAACTACAAATTTAACAATTTTAAAAGAAATAATTGTTATTTACATGTACACGCTCATGAATAAAGTACATTTTAAGATATTTTGAGTATATGTGATAACAATGTGCAGCCAATTGTTCTTTGTTTCACGTTAAATATTTATTAAAAATGAATGATTCGTCGCAATTTTACATTGATGGTACTAGTGAAACTACATCTGATACAGCACAACTGGTTAGCAATGAGGAAGCGAGTACATCAAATTTTACCCAATTAAATAAAACCTCCGGACTTGAGGTAGGAATTTAGGGAAGATGTATTTATTATTGTGATAAGCATTATTATTCTTAGATTAAAGCTGGTAAGTTTTTTCATAGGACTCGACAGAAGATGACATTCATGGCAGCCATGGAGTTAGACGAAGACAACCTGTACAAAAAATTGAACCGGGTTCTATGAACATTTTGTCTGCTAAATATGAGGTACTGCTTGTAAACATTTTAAATGCTGTGATTGTATTGCACTTTGTAAATAATTTAATTTTTGATTTGTCTTTACAGAGTTTAGATTATGACACATGTGAAAATCATTTACTTTTAGATGAAGAAAGAAAAAGAGGCTACCCTTTTATTATATGGAAAGATATCGCTCGATGGATAATTGTATTATTAATTGGAGTTATTACTGCACTTATTGCTTTTATAATAGATATTTGTATAGAAGAATTTACCAAAATCAAGTATAAGCAACTAAAGAAATGTATCCTTTATAATAATATTTGCTGTCATAAAATTGAAAAAAATGATTTATTTAGTAAATATAATATTTAGGTATTTTATCAAAAATAATATATATGTAAAGTGGAAATTTACTACACACCTACTAAATATGATTCATTTATGTTTGAATACTTCCCTTAATATATTACATCAGCTGTTGACAGATATGTGGTTTTAGATAAACTTTACATTCCATATTTGTTGTGGGTGTTGTCTAATATCTGTATAGTATTTATTGGATCTGTACTTGTGGCATATGTTGAGGTGAGTTTATTTTATGTATTTATGTGGTATGTACGCTAATATTATAAATCTGAAAGTTTATTTTTTTGTGTGTGCCAATATCAGAAACTTGTTTTGATTTGAAGAATATTTATATCCTCTGTTATGACAAGACAAAGTGCAGCATCTTCTGCAACATCTGCAAATAGCAGAGTAGGCAGGCAGAAACTAGTATTAAAATACTTGGTCCTCCCTATATTCCACCAATTTCTTAAGGCATTGCATTTTGAATGGTAGAACCCAATGCTACTCTTTTTGCTTTGTTAACAGAAAATATTTCCCCCAGAGGTATCCCACCTATAACCATTGCCTTGACTGCCACATGCTTAAGCCCCTGTGCCATGATGGCCTCATGATTCCATTACATTCTTATATTCTTATGTATGTATATAATGAATTATTAATAATTGGTATAATTTTATTCCTATCAATTGTTAAAGTAATTAATTACATAATAGTTGTTATAAAACTACTTTTATATGACTCAATAAAGTGTGCTAAGTAATTATATAAAAACAGAAAATATTGTGATGTATAATAATATTAAATATACTGAGTCCTTTGTGGTACATTAAGACACTACCAAACAGTACCTATATTGAATGTGGATTCAATCCACACTCAGGGGAATAATTATATCGAAAATTATGAAGACAGTAGAAAAATGCAATTTTATCGGAAAATTGGAGTATACCTTAATACTTGTTTCTCCATGTCTATCCTGCTTATGCCTGGGATGTGTAAAAGCTAAAAAAACCCCAAAAAAAAATTACACTAAAATATTTTCTTGATGATAATTACAATGATCTATCCTGGTGAGGACATCTGATTCATATTATAAAAATATTATATTGCCATATTCAAATGTGTAAATTTTTATCCAGGTAAAACTTAAATCGGTTTAAAATTAACATATGTGTATATTGTTTTAGCCAGTTGCTGCTGGGAGTGGTATTCCTCAGGTTAAATGTTATTTAAATGGAGTTAAAGTACCCAGAGTCGTAAGAATAAAGACATTATTTGTGAAAGCTGTTGGAGTTATTACTGCTGTAGTGGGAGGCTTAGCTGGAGGCAAGGT